>JAESVK010000302.1:170735-205300 GCA_017140935.1 Hamamelis virginiana | reverse complement strand
ATTTTCATGCATTGTTAGAATTAATATCATGCATATTTGCCTATTGTGTTTAAATTTCAGCATGCATTGCATTAGTGTTTTAGGATATTAGATTAACTTAGGGTTAGTTAGAGACCCTAGGATTATGAAGGTCACTTGACCTTCCCTAGGAATTTCCTTTGTTGTAAAAATTGCATTCAAATTCAAGTATTTTATCGAGTTTAGGAGTCTATATTTGATAATGATTTTAAAGATGATTTTTTATTGAAAATAATTGATTTATTAAATGGTTTTCCCATGAAATGAGAGTCTTTTAAAAGAATTTGTGTTGAAAATAATTTCTTTGAAAAAGAAATAGTTTTGGAATGAAATTCCACGGATAATGATTGATTTGAAAAGGAAGTTTAAATTGAGGTTTTCTTCTAAAAGATAAGTTTTATCTTTTAAAATTCCGATTGCATTGGAAATCTTTTAATCGAACTATTTTGCAAAACATTTTCAAACGAATAAAAACTTTCGAAGATAGAGTCTTGGATAAAGTTGAATACTTTCAAATGATGTGGTTGATTACAATAGGAGAGTCCTAGGGTAGACGAACTACGTGGACTTTGATATCTGCTAGGTAACACTAGTAGGTTACGTAGGTGCTAATAGGGCTCAAGTCCGTCCTAGGATGCCAGTAAGGTGTCCTAGGTTTTTAGGATTTGTTTGTATATTTTTATTATTATCATTAATATAGATTATTGCATTTATATCCCTATTTTGTTGGTTGATTAGATTATTTAAGATTGTTTGTATTAAGATTTTAAATAGCCCAAATAAATTAGAAGTCCTTTAATTAGGGCGAGGTCGGTGCCTACAAGTGAAAACTTGGAATCTTCCCACGTCGTAACCTAGCCCCCAGATCCATCTTTGGTTTGAAGACTGTCTTTTCATTGAACGGAGTTTGTTTTGTTTTATTGAAAATAAAATATTTTTATGGTTTCCTTATTCCTTAAAAATAAGGTGGCGACTCCTTTGTTTGTTTGTTTTCAAAAATCCCGAATCAAGCGCAGTGATGACGTGGACCCCGCCCCGAAAAAGCTGGTTCACAATGATTAAAGGATAATGTACATGAATCAATATCATCAATGCTACAAGTCGTTGTTAGTAGATATTGATCATTGATTCTGAAGAGGGATTCTGAATAGAAACATGTATATTCTTAAAAGAGATTTAAGAATGAAATACTTGTATATAAAGAAATTATATATATGAAGCGATTTACAAATTGCCTAAAGGAATGTCTAGTAAACAATGTTTTTCGCTTGAGAACATAGGTCTCATTTACACAGACATCGGAGTTAGCAGCGAATTTTAGTTTAATTACTATTATTGAAAATAATAAATTGCAAAAAGGTGTTTGCATGAATCTTCTTTGCCTTAACACCTATGTGTGTTAAAAGCCTTGTCTTACGAAGACTAGTATAAGATACTATAATGATTGGCTTTAATGCAAGTGGGAGATTATTAGAAGTATGCCCTAAAACCAATCCTAAAGGGCATATCAATTTTATATTATATTAATTTGAAGGTACAACTTGTCATGTATATTTAAATATATATATGATAAAGTCCATGAATAAATGATAAGAGAATTATGTATCTCAAGTTGTTGAGATATGGAGACTCATATTTCTCATACACACTTATTCTAAAGAGTTCCTGCTCATAGGTTTATTAAATTGGACATTTATAAACCACTAAGAGTAGCACATATTATAACTAACTCCAATGGGAGGATAGGTAGTCTTTCCTATCAGTGTAGTGACACTATAGTTAATATGTGGGTGCATATTAGAGAATATGTACACTGAACATGATCTGCAATAATATTCCTATTGAGGTTATGTCAAAGGAATAATCTTATGTTATGTCCATTTAATTAATAGTCCTTAGACCTGAGACACCATAGATGTCTTATGTTGATAGTATCTCGTACAGCCTTAACCATAAGGATATAATCGGTACTCACTGGCTCTAATAAGTTATGCATGAAGATGGATGAGTGTGCAATAAGTAATCATCACTCTCACTTTAATGAGAGAGAATGTCAGGATTAGTTCACAAGGATAACTCTCAATTTAAATCTCTAGCCAGAGTGATAGGTAAACTATGAAAAGAGTTTCATCGGGTTTACCTTATTGAGATTATAATTTGTGGAACATATATCAAGTTGTTAAGATATGGTTTGACTGTTAACCATACCTATTATCTTAACATTGACATTAGGGGATGAAGGATTAAGTAATAAGAATGGTTCATTTAGTTCTGCTATTCACCCACACCTATGTCATGATATGTCGCTAGATGTCACTCATGACTAGTGTAGGCCTAATGGTAAGTGTTATCATTGAGGGCAAAATTAGAATTGTTCCAATTGAACCAAAAATAGAAAGTTTCTATTTTAGGGAACATGAGATGTCCTGAACCACTACTAAGTTGGAGTGAACCCAAAGGGTCACACACAATAAGGGCATAAGAGAGTCTTTTGAATTAATGAGAGGAGTATATTCTTATTTGTTGTTAATTTGATCCTTATTATTAATAGTTAATAAGGGAGGGATCAAATAGCAAATAAAGGGAATATTTTCTATAAAAGGAGGTGCAAGGTCAAGCTAGCACTAAGTAACCTAGCCACCACAATAGAGAAAGCCAAAAAGGAAGAGAGAAACCTTAGGGCCGTAAGCTCCCATTCTCTCTCCATACCGTACACTCATCCTCTCCCTCTCAAGCTTGCCTCTTTCTCAAGTGTTGAGGAGTTGCAAGAATTCTAAAGGTCTTGTGCTCATGTGGATAGGATTCGACAACCGCTAAAACAAAAGAGGTTCAAGTAAGTATGCATTTAAGTTGTTTAAATTCATTCTTAGTTTGTAAAATAATGATCCGATGCTTAATCGAACTCCTGCTGGATTTTAAAGGAGGATTCAACTGTTGTAAAAATTTTGTTGCAAGTCTTCCGCTGCGAATCCATTCCATTGTGTTAGCCCTAAGGTCCTTGACCTTATTTTGATGATAACTAAACCACACCTTTTATCTAACAAGTGATTAAGTGTTGTGTCTCCATAGATTCAAAGTTACATCTTATTGGAGCTCATCAACATTCATCAAGCAATTCAATGCGCTCATATCCTAAATCATAACTCATAGAGATCAAAGCTTCAAGTATCAAAGAAATTCAAAAAAGTTCAATACTTGAAAATCGACTTGAAGACTTGCTCAAGCTTATGAAGACCTTTGTAGTCAAGTTGTTCTCTTTGTGATTAGGAACTTCTTGTAAGCTCTCTCTTATGCTCAATATTGTATAGCTCAAGAGAAAAACTTTTTCCATCTCATCGTGCATTAGCATTCATGCTTTAAAATGTTTTTAAAATTGACCAAAAATGTTTTGGAACACTTAATTAACATGTTCAAGTGTTTTATGTTGATTTTGACTTAGAAATTTCGAAATATTGATATTGCAACTTCCCTAGTCGACTAACACCTATAGTCCTAGTCGACTAAGTGCAGTCTAGAAGCAATGTTTGAGAAATTCTAAGTTAGTCGACTAATCACCCTGGACTAGTCGACTAATGATTCCTTAGTCTACTAACCCTTCTTTGCTAGTCGACTAACCCTTCTTTGCTAGTCGACTAATAGAAGGTCAGAGGCCATGTTTTAGTTGCAAAATTGATAGTCGACTAATGCCCTCTTAGCTAGTCGACTAATCGATCCCGGAGAAATTTTCCAAAGTGATTTTAAGTTGGTAGTCGACTAACACCCCTGTGCCTAGTAGACTAACAAACCCAGATTTTGTTCAGACTTGTTTTAGCTTAGCTAGTCGACTAACCCTTAGTGCCCAGTCGACTAACCGAGCCCGGGAATGAAAAATCTTTTGAAAAACAACTTGTTAGTCGACTAACCACCTTGTCCTAGTCGACTCCTGGTTCTGCAACTTCAAAACGGTTCTTTCTCTTTATGGCTAATCAAGCATTAAATGAGCCCCAACCACCCTAATCTTTTCCAATCAGACTCCAAAGATATCAAACGGCCATTTTGGCCATAGTTCTCTATATATAGTGGCTTGGCTCTCATTTATTGCTCACCTACACTATTCATCATCCTTATTGAAGTTATTACTCTCAAACTCTCTTCATTCATTGCTTCTCTTTGAGAACAAATTTGAGCTATTGTTGTTGAGCATTTGAGTGATCATTTATTCATCTTTTATTTATTACAAATCAGCTTTGCGAAGCATTTATTGTATTACTCTTTATTCAAACATCTTGTATTGTGAGATTGTAAGGGTTTTGTGAAAACTCTTGTGGGTGAGTTGTCTTCCACCATGAAAGAAGGCAAGTGTAAAGGTTTCTCCACCTTGAAGGAGATTGCATGGTGGATTAAACCTCTAGACGGAGTTCTTGAGGCGTGGATGTAGGCGGAGACCGAACCACGTGAATCATTGTGTTTGATTCTCTAAATGTAAACTCTTGCATTTTTATTTGTTTATTTGCTATTTCATTTGCTTAGTTGAAATCTTATATTACATTCATATTATTCCTTGTTCCAAGATTTCAAAACATTGAATCCCATTTTTTAAAAGAAATTTTATTTGCCTATACTCTATTCACCCCCTCTAGAGTATATTTTGGGCCAACAATTGGTATCAGAGCAAATGCTCATTATTTTTCAAACTTGTTGAGCTAAAGAACATGGCAAATCAAATGGAAACCAACCTCGATAGACCTTCATTTTTTTATGGTGAAAATTATAGATTTTGGAAAAATATAATGCAAAATTGGATTGAGTCTTATGATATAAGGATTTGGAAAGTTATAATGAAAGGTAATCAACATGTTTTCAAAAAGGATGCCGAAGGGGAACTTGTTCCCAAAATCATGGATGATTGGACCGAAGATGACATGAAAGTTATCCAAATTAATTCTAAAGCAAAAACCGTATTGTATTGTGCTATTAATGTTAGTGAATACAATCGAGTTTCATCATGTGTTACGAGACAAGAAATTTGAAGAAAACTTGAAGTCACCTATGAAGGTACCAAGCAAATTAAACGTTCCAAAGCCCTCATGCTTAGATAAGATTATGAAATGTTTAACATGATAGAAGGTGAAAATGTTATAGATATGTTTACTCGCTTCACTAACCTCTTAAATATATTGCAAGCATTAGGCAAAGTTATTCCTAATGATGATGTTGTGTCTAATATCCTTCTAGCTCTTCCACCTTCATGGAGTCCTAAAATCACCGTCATTCAAGAAGCCAAGGATATTGAAGAAATTGATATTGATGAGCTTCTAGGCTCCCTCATCACCCATAAAACGACTATGAAGAATGAGAAGGAAGAAATTCAAAGTAAGAAGGACAATGCTCAAGTGAAGAGAACTCTTGCTCTTCAATCCTCTATTCTTGAAGAAAATGATGGTGATGACTTCACCAACAACGATGATGATGATGATGATATGGCTCTTATCACTAGGCAATTTCAATCCTTCCTAAGGATAAAGAAAAATCAATCAAGACAATGCAATGGGAGATTTGTCAAAGCCAATGATGGTAGATGCTTCAATTTCAAAAAGTTTGGCCACACTATTGCACATTGTCCTAGCAAGAACACCTTCTCCAACAACAACAATTTCAATTCTCGAAACGATCAAAGAGGCAAAGAAAAGGCAATAACCGCCACCACCACTACATGGGATGACATCCTTGAGGATGCAAAGAGTGATGAAGAGATTACCCAAGAGGAGACGGCTAATTTTTGCTTGTTTGCCAATATTGAGGAATCCTGTTTTATGGCAAATGATGATGAAGACAATGAGATAAATTTTATTTCAAGTTGTGATGATGATGTATGTGAATTATCCTTAGAAGACTTTCAAAATTTGAGTAAACTATTTAATGACAAAATTTGGATTTTAATGAAGGAACTTGAATCTCTGAAGAAAAGTCTCTCAACCCTCAAGAATGAGATATTAGCATTAGTTAATGAAAATTCTAAATTGACTTTGTTGAATGAAAAACAAAGAAACGAGATTGAGACCTTGAGAAATATACCTTCCACATCAAAATCGTCTATTCACTCTTCTACTTTGGAAAATGAAAATAATCTTTTAAAATCCAATGTTGAAGACTTAAGCAAAATTATTTATAAATTTGCAAGTGGAAATGAAAATTTTGAAAGATTACTTGGAGCTCAAAGAGTTGGGCTAAACAAAGAAGGATTAGGTTATGTGTCAAACACTAACTCTAAAAAGTCTTCACTCCATTTAGACTTCTTTGTTAAAGTCTCAATGAAAATGGACACCAAGAAACCAAAACCAAAACCTCATTCTCATCCACATGTTGTAAAACAAAATCCTAATGCTATTGGTCATTATTGTAAGAGAAAATGGCATGTCACATTCAAATGTCCATTTAAAGGTAAAAGATGACTTGGTAAAATGGTAGCTTAGATTAAAAGGGAACCTTCATCCAAGAAATCATTCGAGCCTAAACTATTTCTATGAATGAACTTGAAAGATTGAGAATCCTAACCTTATAGGACCCAAGAGATTTGGGTACCAATAGTTCAATTGCAATATTTTTTGTAGGTATGCTTGAAATCCATTAACAAAAAGATCAATGGTATTTGGATAGTGGATGCTCAAGGCATATGACCGGTGACAAAGATAAATTCATCTCCCTTACTCTCAAAGATGGTGGATTTGTAACCTTTGGTGATGATAACAAAGGCAAGATCATTGGTAAAGGTAAAATTGGGAATGGTTCTATTACTATTGATAATGTTTTGCTTGTTAGAGATTTAAAGCATAACTTGCTTAGCATTAGTCAATTGTGTGATAATGGATATTATGTGAATTTTACTTCTAATTCTTGCAATGTTTTGGATAAAAACAAAATCAATATCCTTGTTGATAAACGTTTTGGAAATGTGTATATCACTTGTTTTGATTATTTAACATCTCAAGATGTAACATGTCTTTCCGCTTTATAAGATGCAAATTGGCTATGGCATAGAAGGCTTGCGCATGCTAACATGGATCTACTTCAAAAACTTTCTAGAAATAATCTTGTTATAGGCTTGCCCAAAGCTAATTTTTCAAAAGACAAAATTTGTGATGCATGCCAATTTGGAAAAGAAATCAACACTAGTTTTAAAACCAAAGCGCATATCTCTACATCTAAGCCTTTGGAATTGTTACATCTAGATTTATTTGGACCAAATGATGTAGCCAGTCTTGGTGGTAAACTCTATGCCTTTGTCTTAGTTGATGATTACTCAAGATATACTTGGGTTCTATTTCTTTCTCACAAGAGTGATACATGTGGCGAATTTATAAAACTTTGTAAAAGACTTGAAAAAGAACAAAGCCATTCTATCATTAGTGTGCGAAGTGATAGAGGTAGAGAGTTTAAGAACTAAGACATCGAAAATTTTTGTAATTCACAAGGATACTCACATAATTTTTCGGCCCCAAGAACTCCACAACAAAATGGAGTGGTTGAAAGGAAGAATCGTTCATTACAAGAGATGGGTAGAACCATGCTTAATGAACATAAACTTCCTAGAACATTTTGGGCGAAAGCGGTTAATACCGCTTGCTATATGGGAAATAGAGTGGTTATTATACCCATCCTAGCCAAAATCCCATATGAGCTATGGAAAGGTCGAAAACTAAATATTGGTTACTTCAAAGTTTTTGGATCCAAATGTTTATTTTAAATGACAAAGATTATCTTGCTAAGTTTGAGTCTAAATTCGATGTGAGTATTTTTATTGGTTATTCAACTAATAGTAAAGCATATCATGTTTACAATAGACGTACTTTAACCGTGCAAGAATCTATTCATATTGTATTTGATGAATCTAATCCATTTGTTTCCAAGAATGTTGTTGAAGGTGATGAAAAATAGCAAATTATTATCTAATACTAATTATGAGCTTGGCAAGCTTAACATCAGTTAATCTTCATCAAATGATGCACCTCAAAAGGAACCTAAGGAGGACCCTCCAAGTGAAGAAGGTAAACCCTCAAGTGAACCTTAAGAGTTGATAGAGTTGCCAAAAGCTTTGAAATTTGTGAAGAATCATCCAATTGATCAAGTCATTGGTGATCCTTCACGCAAGGTAAGTACTCGTTCTTCTCTTAGGAATAAGGCAAGACTTGTTGCACAAGGCTATAACCAACAAGAATGCATTGATTATGATGAAATATATGCACCTGTTGCTAGACTTGAAGCTATTCGCATGCTACTTGCATTTGCTAGTTTTAAGGATTTTAAATTGTATCAAATGGATGTGAAAAGTGCATTTTTAAGTGGTTATATTGCGGAGGAAGTTTATGTTAAGCAACCTTCCGGTTTTGAAGATAACACTTTTTCAAACCATGTATACAAACTTTCTAAAGCACTTTATGGCTTAAAACAAGCACTAAGAGCATGGTATGAAAGATTAAGTAGTTTTTTGCTCTCAAATGGTTTCATTAGAGGCAAAATAGATACTACACTTTTCATAAAGCTTAAAAATAGTGGTATGTTAATTGTTCAAATCTATGTCGATGATATTATTTTCGGTGCTACTAATGATCTTCTTTGTGAGGAGTTTGCTAAATTTATGCAAGATGAGTTCGAAATGAGTATGATGGGAGAATTGACATTCTTCCTTGGACTTCAAATCAAGCAAACCAAAGAATGTATTTTGAACAATCAAGCAAAGTATGTGAATGACATGTTAAAGAAATTTGGCATGGAAGTTGTAAAGTCTAGTCCTACACCAATGAGTACTACAACTAAGCTTGAACTTAATGAAAATGGTAAGAAAGTAGACCAAAAATTGTATCGAGGTATGATTGGTAGTCTTCTTTATTTGACCACAAGTAGACCGGATATGATGTTTAGTATATGTTTGTGTGCTAGATTTCAAGCCAATCCCATGGAATCTCACTTGCTTGCCGTAAAACGTATTTTTAAATATCTTGTTGGGACTCATAATTTAGGCTTATTGTATCCTAAGCATGCTTATTATCAACTTGTTAGCTTCTCGAGTGCGGATTTTGCCGGTTGTAAAACCGACTGAAAGAGCACTAGTGGCACTTGTCACTTTATTGGCCACTCGTTTGTCTCTTGGTTTAGCAAGAAACAAACTTCGGTAGCTCTTTCCACCACCGAAGCGGAATACATTGCCGTCGGAAGTTGTTGTACTCAAGTCTTGTACATGAAACAACAACTTGAAGACTATAGGATCCATTTCACTCACATACCTATTCGTTGTGACAACGCTAGTGCAATAAATATTTCTAAGAATCCATGCTTACACTCACGCACAAAACACATTGAAATTAGACACCATTTCATTCGTGACCATGTGCAAAAGGGAGATGTTGAACTATAATTTGTTAGTACGGACAATCAATTGGCGAACACCTTCACGAAACCTCTCCAAGAGGATCGTTTTTGCACAATTCGGCGTGAACTTGGTATGGTTAGACCAATGGAATTATAATTGTGCATGTTGTGTTTGTGTATCTCTTTGTTGTATTCTCCTATTTCTCTTCTCTTTTATTACCTTTTTGAGATGACAAAGGGGGAGAAATTTTCGAATACTTTGAATATTGAGCTTGTGTTGCTTCCATATATCTCATTGCTTATTTATTATGATGATTTAACCATGCTTGTTGTGCTAATTTGAGGGGGAGTTTTGCACTCTATTTATAATTCAAAGTTATGGTTTGTCATCATAAAAAAGAGGGAGATTGTTAGTCCTAAGGTCCTTGACCTTATTTTGATGATAACTAAACCATACATTTTATCTAACAAGTGGTTAAGTGTTGTGTCTCCATAGATTCAAAGTTACATCTTATTGGAGCTCATCAACATTCATCAAGCAATTCAATGCGCTCATATCCTAAATCATAACTCATGGAGATCAAAGCTTCAAGTGTCAAAGCAATTCAAAAAAGTTCAATTCTTGAAGATCAACTTGAAGACTTGCTCAAGCTTATGAAGACCTCTGTAGTCAAGTTGCTCTCTTTGTGATTAGGAACTCCTTGTAAGCTCTCTCTTATGCTCAATATTGTATAGCTCAAGAGAAAAACTTTTTCTATCTCATTGTGCATTAGTATTCATGCTTTAAAATGTTTTTAAAATTGACCAAAAATGTTTTGGAACACTTAGTTAACTTGTCCAAGTGTTTTATGTTGATTTTGACTTAGAAATTTCGAAATATTGACATTGCAACTTCCTTAGTCGACTGACACCTTTAGTCCTAGTCGACTAAGTGCAGTCCAGAAGCAATGTTTGAGAAATTCTAAGTTAGTCGACTAATCACCCTGGACTGGTCGACTAATGATTCCTTAGTCGACTAACCCTTCTTTGCTAGTCGACTAATGGAAGGTCAGAGGCCATGATTTAGTTGCAAAATTGCTAGTCGACTAATGCCCTCTTAATTAGTCGACTAATTGATCCCGGAGAAATTTTCCAAAGTGATTTTAAGTTGGTAGTCGACTAACACCCATGTGCCTAGTCGACTAACAAACCAAGATTTTGTTCAGACTTGTTTTAGCTTAGCTAGTCGACTAACCCTTAGTTCCCAGTCGACTAACCAAGCCCGGGAATGAAAAATCTTTTGAAAAACAACTTGTTAGTCGACTAACCATCTTGTCCTAGTCGACTACTGGTTCTGCAACTTCAAAACGGTTCTTTCTCTTTATGGCTAATCAAGCATTAAATGAACCCCAACCATCCTAATCTTTTCCAATCAGACTCCAAAGATATCAAACGGCCATTTTGGCCATAGTTCTCTATATATAGTGGCTTGGCTCTCATTTATTGCTCACCTACACTATTCATCATCCTTATTGAAGTTATTACTCTCAAACTCTCTTCATTCATTGCTCCTCTTTGAAAACAAATCTGAGCTATTGTTGTTGAGCATTTGAGTGATAATTTATTCATCTTGTATTTATTACAAATCAGCTTTGTGAATCATTTATTGTATTACTCTTTATTCAAACATCTTGTATTGTGAGATTTTAAGGGTTTTGTGAAAACTCTTGTGGGTGAGTTGTCTTCCACCTTGAAAGAAGGCAAGTGTAAAGGTTTCTCCACCTTGAAGGAGATTGCATAGTGGATTAAACCTCTAAACGGAGTTCTTGAGGCGTGGATATAGGCAGAGGTCGAACCACGTAAATCGTTGTGTTTGATTCTCTAAACTCAAACTCTTGCATTTTTATTTGTTTATTTGCTATTTCATTTGCTTATTTGAAATCTTTTATTGCATTCTTATTATTCCTTCTTAAGAGATTTCAAAACATTCAATCCCATTTTTTAAAAGAAATTTTATTTGCCTATACTCTATTCAGGCGGGGGGCCCTCTAGAGTATATTTTGGGCCAACACATTGATTTCCTTTCACATCGTGCTTGACATTTTCATGAATTAAAATTTTAGTCTAAGTACTTATCTTTGCATAATTGTAATTTCATGAAAAGTTCACTATGATACATCCTGAAGTACATTGAATGACATGTCTCATTAAATTTAGAATTGTTTTTGTGAAAAACTTATCATGAAGGTGAGACCTGAGATCATGAATTTTTTGAAAGTTGAATGACCAATAGTTGGATGCTCCCTTTGAGTTCAAACATGCTAAAGTGTCAATGTTTTCACACATTGATTCAATTCTTTCTTATTTATATGATTCAAATATTTCCTTAATTTGCATTTGTTTTTCTATTCTCTATATCTCAAGTAATGCATTTGAGCTCATACTTAAAAAGAAAAAAAAAAAAAAGGAAAGGAAAGAAAAGAAAAGTTGAGAAAAAGAGCAGCAATGTGCCACAAAAAAAGTATGAAAGAAAGTTGAGCTCATTATATCCTATATTCTTTCTCATCTTAAAAGCATGTTTGAAAGTTCTTCATTCTTGTTATCACACTTAGGGGGAGCTTTCATTCCTTGTATTAATGAAACCAACTGGTTTGAATTCAACAATTACATGATTTATAAATCTTATGCTCTTGTACTTTGGATAGTTTGAACAATAATGACTTTTTGGACTTGATTTATGTTAAGTCAATTCACACACACGCATCATGTGATGCTTTTTTGAAATTATCTTGATGCATGGTTAAGTGGTCAAGACTTAATTTATACTCTTGGATGTGTTTTAGTATCTAAATTGAGATTCAATTGGTATAATTGGTTCATATCTTATCATAGTGTGTGAAATTTTGATATAGTAAACTTCCTAGTTATAGTTTTATTGTCAATTTTTCTTATTTGTTCCCCTAGTTTTCTCTTGATTGAAATGATTTTATTTACCTTTGTCTATTCGTGACAAAAAGGGGGAAAGTAGAGTAAAAAAAAAATTGGTATTGTTTGTAAACAATTTTTTTATTGTTTGTTTTTAATTGGAATCGATTTTTTTTTTAGGTGATATTTTTTTTCAAATGGTATCTTAATAATAATTTTAATTGGTTTCATCTTAATGCTTTACTTGTTTATAACTTATGATTGGTTTGATATTTTCATTCTTTTATGCTGCATAAGCTATTTTGTTTGCATGTGTGCGGAAAATAGGTACAAGCATCATTTACAACACAAGGATTAGTACATTGGAATATTGAGTCATTTTTTTATCGAGTTATAATGGAAGTTATGGGATATTCATTATTCATGTAAGGGGGAGAGTCGATTTTTGGTTTTTCGGGTCTTTCGTTTTATGTGTAATCTATTTGTTGGTGTTTTGTCACGAAATTGCCAAAGGGGGAGTTTGTTAGGTTTTATTTTCATGTGTTGGCTAATTTCGGTTTCCAAAACACAAATCGAGTTGTATTGGTTTAGGTCTTTTGTTTAATCCATAAGCCATCTAGCATTGAAGAGCTCAAGATCAAGGTTTAATTAAAGTTTGCTTGAATATCAGGATTGGAGCTTCCTTCATACATTATTAAAATCTCTTGATTCCTTTATAGGATCGTAAGTGGACTAAGCACCTAAGTTTTCATAGACTTTAGGTGATTTTAGAGTGAGTTTAACCTAGATTTTTATATGAATTTTGGTTGTTTAACATGTTCAAAGTTCATAGAAATGGTCCACAAGTGAAAATTGGTCAAATAGAGTTGAAAATATTTTTTTTTTTTTTGAAAAATCCTATCAAATTGGATCGATCCGAATTTTTTTAGTAGGATCAATCCAAGGTCCAAAAAGGTCTAGATCGATCCAACTTATTTTGCAGGATTAATCCAACTCATGGACAGCTAAGAAAAACTCTATATTTGCAGATTTTTTATTGGTTTTGACCTATACCAACTCCTACATGATTAGGGAACTTTACTAAGGTTATAAATAGGTTACTTGAGCCTATTTTACATGTGAGGAGATTTATTGATTCATCTTTAACCTAGAATTGAGAAACCCTAGCCTCCATAGCACACAACACTTTCTCCATGGTGCTTAGCTTCTAGTTGCATGTTTTTATTCTCTTTTTAATATTCGATCTAAAGAGGTTGTAAATCACACCCAGTTTGTTTTAGTGGGATTCAAGGGACCAAATCTCGCATTATGTTAGCCTTGGTAGATCTCCAAGGTGGTTGGATTTAGCCGATGCAATTCATGTGGTTACCGTTAGTTACGGTGTGATGTACTATTGGTACGTTGTGGGGTTGTGAAGGCGTTATAGGTTGTGAAGACGTATCGTGGAGCTTGGTACGAGATGAAAACTCTGCTCATTCGTGACTCGTTCGAGAAAAAGCTTAAAGACGGCATGAACTACTTGGCTTGTGAACTCAAGCGTTGGGTTGTAGTGTCAGAGTCTTGTAAATTGTCTTTTTTATAGTGATTCCATTCTTCCGGAGGTTTTTTACCTTGTAGGGGTTTTCCTCGTTAAATCTTTGTGTTCTTATATCTACTTTACTTTTCCGCTGCATATTATTGATAATTGAACACAGATTAATTAGGGTTATTTGGTTAATTAAGTCTATTTGGGTAATTCTAAGTAATTCTAATTTCAAGAGACTCACATCCTCGAAATTTCAACAGTTTTCTTAGCGACATACCTATATATAAAAACTAGTATAAAGACCTAAAGTATGAAAACTAGTACGATTAGGGAATTCATTCTATACTGACTTTAAGCCATTCGGATAGGAGACCAATAGGCAAGATGTTCCTGGAAATAGATCGCCCTTCTTGTACTGAAAGTGGAGATAAGGTGCATTAGCCCAGCTCTATTTATAAGAGGTAGTCTACGAGTGTCTGGTACTGACCAATGGTGGCCGTGCTTTCCAACTAAATCCCCTGGGAATCTGTCCCCGAGCGTGCTGGCTTTCCTACTATACTATATGTAGAGATCTCTCTGTGGCTTGGTTCTCGTGGAGCTAAGCTAAAAGTCGGTTGTTGGGTCTCTAAAATAAAAGGCGGGCTTAACGGGGCATATATATATACACAATCTCGATTTTGTGCACACGTGATGACTTTCACGAAAAGTCAATATGAGGCTTTCAATTAATTATGGGATTTGCATTTTGAAAAACGGACAGTTGGATGTCAAGTATGCCAAAAATCACAATGATCTGATGTTAGCATCTCAAAATATAGACCGTGAAAAATTCTAACTACTAAAAACTACCACATATCTAAGAATTGGTGTTGGTGACATACATATGCATAGTATTTAATCTAACGATTAATTTTTCAAAATACCTATATGAGAGAGAGAGAGAGGGAGAGAGAGAGAGAATGGCGGAGAAAATAACACATAAATCCTTGTTTTTTTTTTTTTTTTTTTGATATGATGGTGCCTTTTCCCACCTGAACTGGTGGTGCATGGCATCCACTTCAAATCTTGTTATATGGGACCTACTTTAATTATATCCAATGGGTTTCCCGCTTCCATTTGGGGTTGCCATTGCCAAATTTGAAAGTCATGATAAAATATGTACTTTAATTGGGTGCCATCCATGGTTCCCAAATTTGGCAATGGCATCAAGGCTTCTCATATTTGAAATTTTTGTTTTGGAAATTGCTATCTCCTCCCAAATAGCCCAAATAATATGTTTCTCCAATATAAAGCCCATTGGACCACAATGGTGCAAACTACGGGAGCTCTCCATTGAAATACAATAGTGCCAAATATGGGAGGGAGGAGCTCCCATTTTGGCACTGTACACTCCCAAATATGAAAATGGAAGGCCCAAATGGGAATTCCCCATTGGAGATGCTCTTAAAATCCACTTGGCATTGTTGAGCCATAAGCTAGCTGAGTTGAGTTACTTTTTAGAATTACTCAGTTTCTAACATGATAGATTTTGATATTCAAGAAAGTTAACCGTCAAGGTATTTCAAGTGGTTAAGAACCACTTATCATGAAATGGAGGTGTTGGATTTGTGGGTGATCTTGCCCATCCTTAAGGATTAGTCTGGGCCCAATAAAGAAAAAAACTTCTCTAAATTAGACTTGGAAATACAAAAAAGGAAAGTAAAAAAAATGGTTCGCATTTATTAGATTATCTCCGTCTCCGATGGTGATATGCAAATTTGGTTGTCCATATATATCTATTTTTTTGCATCTCTAAAATGAAAATGGATATAATAAAAATGCTAGCTATATATTCATTTCAATAAGATGGGGGAAAAAGACACAAAGAAGTATTATGAATGAAGAGTAAATTATAGTTAACACTAAAATTTGTAAGTCAATCCAACTTTTACTATATTAGTGTAAAAAAAAATTGCATAACTCTATAGCTTGTTTGGGTCGAATGGGTTTATCTATAATTTCTTTGTAATAAAATCCTTTTTCTTTTTTCCTTTTTAATCTAAACCAACACGAGATAAGTGTTTTAGGACAAGTTTGGTGATAGTACTAAACGAACTACAACTTAATCTAAGAGATGAGGAGATAGTTATTTCTAAATGACTTGAAGAGTGACATAATGGTTGGTAAATTTTTCATACGAAGTGATTGCGGCAAAAGTTAGGAAATCCCACCCTTATCCCAATCACTTATTAGTAATATGAAAATTTTGATGTGTGAAGATATGATTTAAATATAACTTTAAAAAAGATATATGAGAAGTAGTTCACCAAAAGTGACTTAAGAAAAAATTAACGCAAATAGACTTAGATCATATTTTTTTAAGCCTGACTAATTTTTTTTATTTTTTTGGTATAGTATACAAATTAAATATGATGTGAGATTGGCATTTCACACCTTTAAATCAAATGGTTTTAAAAATGAAAAATTACAGTTTAACTTCCTCAACTATCACTAATTTAAACTTTGCGCTCCTATATTTTTAATTCGAACACATTGACTCCCTATAGTTTTGATTTATGACACTTTCCACTATTCTATCAATTAGACATTTGATTATTTAACTGAAAAATAGTGTTAAACTTTTTTTTTTCATGCAGTATTTATTCTAAAATGTTAAGACATCTACAAAAATACTTGTCAAGTTTCATAATTTTTTTTCGCTATATTTTATTTACTATGAATTTTATTTACTGTACGGAGAAAATAACTTATAAAAAAGGTAAATATATTAAGAAAAATCTTGAAACTTTACTAATATATTACTAATCTAATTAATACTGCATATAAAAATAACAAGGCTACACCATTTTTCAATTAAAAATTCAATTGACTTATTGACAGAAAAGTGTAAAGTATGACAAATCAAAACTATAGGAGGTCAATATATTCAAGTTAAAACTCTAAACACATAAAATATAAATTGGTGATAATTGAGAGAATCAAACTGTAATTTCCTCTTTTCCAGGGTGGCAATTAGGGGTATTCACCAGTCCGGTTTGGGCGATTTCGCCTTAATTTTGGGA
Organism: Hamamelis virginiana; assembly: GCA_017140935.1. NCBI lineage: Eukaryota > Viridiplantae > Streptophyta > Magnoliopsida > Saxifragales > Hamamelidaceae > Hamamelis > Hamamelis virginiana. The sequence continues at coordinate 188,446 of JAESVK010000302.1, read as the reverse complement.
CCAAACCGAAAATTCTTGATTGTATTTTTCATAAACCATACCAGACCAATTAAAGTATTAAACCAAATCAAACCAAACCAAGCATTCCAATTTGGTTTGGGCGGTTTGACCGGTTTTGAAATTATTTATTTTTATATTTTTTTTCCACTACTTTCATGCTTCTAACTTTCAATTTTGGGTCTTTAGTCCTATACAATGTAGACAATCAAATTCTTGTACCTTCAAAATGTAAAATAATCTATTTTTGGGACTTAATTTTGGCAACTAAACTCCTTGAAAGTCCCTGTTTAGCTTATAAAAATATTAATTATATTATGTACCTCTTTAGTTTACAAAAGTATCAAATATTATCAAATATATAAAAATTTATATAGTTAGAATTATTCAGCTGTGCACCAAAAATCCAAAACGCATCGTTTAAATTTTAAAGGTTGTAAAAATATTTCTATATATATATACACACCTGTTTGGTTCAGTTTATAATGGTTTGCCAGATCAAACCAAACCAATTAAAAAAATTAAAAAAAATCAAATCAATCCAAGCCAAATTACTAAAAAAATCAGACCAAACCATTTTTTTGATTTGATTTTCAGGTTTAGTTGGTTTTTTTAACACCCCTGGTGGCAATCGATAGTTTTTGAAGTCAATACATCTAAAAAAGTCCAACTAATCCCTGCTCCTCGTGCAGGACTAAATCTCCATGGTATCGTATAATGTTCATTGTTATTAAACCCGGACCGGACCAGCCGGTTGAACCGAGAACCGGCCCCCACTCCGATTGGTTTAACCCACAAAATCCATTTAAAAAAAAAAACCGTTCAACCCGGCGGTTCAACTGGTCAAACCGGTTAAAAAACCGGTTAACCCATTTTTTTAAAAAAAAAAAAAAAAATTCAAGGTGCTAAAATGACTAAAATAGTCCCAATATTTTTAAAATTTCTTAAAGCCAAGAAGGCTAAAAAGACAAATTAGTCTTAAAAGATCCTAAATAACAAAAAGAAACCAAAGCACCTAATTTAATAATACAATATTCTTATCTTGCATTTTAAAATATATATATAATAAAGATTGATCAATAGTAATTATCAATTTTCAATTTTGATGACTGCATATAAATTCAAATATATGAATTGATTGTACAAACATTTTAAAAAAATTATATTTTGAATCATTTACAGCTTTTATTTTAATAAATAAATAAATAAATAATATATTTATGACGTCACGGTTCAACCCGGCGGCTCAATCGGTTGAACCGATTGAACCTTAATCCGATAACTTTTCTGGTTCGATGAACTGTCCGAGTTTTAAAACAATGATAATGTATTAATGTTAGCGCAGTCCGATGGCTTACACCTTGTTTTGGTTGGAAAAAAAAAATTCTGGAAACGTCGTCTATTGCGCATAAAGCGTATGGCATTCACTACCAAAAGAGAATATGCGAATCAATCCAAATGGCGTGATACTTTGATAGTAACGGTCGGCACACACCATGAATACAACAAACCTTTTTAGGCTTTAAACACCCTTCAACCTCTGTACCTCGTTTAATATTCGTGTTGTTGTGTTTGGTGGTTGAATGTTCATTGTTTAGCCAATTAGCCTTGTGGGTTTGATCTGAAACTATCAAGAGCCCATCATCTTCATCAATGGCGACCAAGAGGAGTGTTGGAGACTTGAAGGAGGCTGATTTGAAGGGAAAAAGAGTGTTTGTTAGAGTGGATCTAAACGTTCCTTTGAATGAGAATTTGAACATTACAGATGATACGAAGGTCAGAGCTGCTGTACCCACCATCAAGTACTTGATGGGTCTGTTTACTATTAAAATAACCGTCCAATGAAATCCGGACACGTGGTGAATATTTTTAGAAAGAGACAATTTCAGTTCTTTGAGCCAATAAGAAAAAGCATATAATGAGGTGCTTTGCACTAGATTAATATACTGAAATAATTGCTTATAACCGCCAGTTTAGTGGTGAGTTTCATTTAAAAATCAAATAGCAGTTATCAGATCGTGGATTTAAAATAAGAATATTTAATCGTTCAAATTTATGTAGTGGATCAGCAGTTTTATTGGGTAGGTGTCAATCAGTATTTGGTTTGAAGACGGTTAAGCAGTTTTCATTCAAGCCAATCATATTGAAGCAAAGCTTTCTCACATAGCAAGACATGAAGATTTCAATTGAATCACAGAGGCCTATGAAACTTGTCAACACCTTATTGGACACGAATGGAAAGCAGTTACCCCTCAAGTCTATAAATAGAGGAAGAACTCTCCATGCAAAAGGTCCACGACCTCACAAGACACACGTCATTATGCATATCTCTACTTTATCTCTCCTCACCTCAATGTATCTCTTAACTTAGAAATTATTTTCTCATCCCATACTCTTTATCTTTTCGTCTAAGATCTCTCTCCCTTATCTCTTCTATCCTTTTCGTCTAAAATCTCTCTCCCTCTCTCTTCTATCCTCTTCTGTTTGATTGCTTCGAAGGACTTTAACAGAAGTGTATAATTGCTGTACCAGAAATGGAGGTAATAATATGATTATGTGATTTCTTCGAAATATTTTATTTATTGCTTTACTTGTTACATTTCTAGTCATTTACAATTATTTTGCCTTATTTGATTAATTAAAAGTCCTCTTCATTGAGGCAGAGCCGAATTCCTACAATTGCCTGATTATAATATTTTGGCTCGATTAACTTCGAACCAATCTTTTACCTTGAAACGGTGTAAGGTCAACCTTTCTGGCACGCCCCCCACTTCAAACCATACGTGTGCAGTTGCCAACTTGAAGATTTCTTAAGCGAACATCTTTTTTGGCACGCCCGGTGGGACGACTAAGGCAAAATAATTAATCTTCTTACTATGATGACAAGAAGATCTAAACAAACAGAATCTTCAAATCAAGGTGAGACTAGGCCAGAAGATGGCTTTGAAGCTATTATTGAAGATCAAAATTTATTGCAAAATGAAGAAAACTCGAGGGTTGAAGCTAGTACAGAAAGAATTAATCTACAGATCACTAATCCAGAAACTCTGTCGCAGTTAGCAGTACAAGTTTCGGGAATATTTCGGCCTATAGTGGCTGAAATTACTCAACAATTACAGCAAACCATTATAAATACTATGAATAAACAATGTACTTCTGTAAATTAAGAGATTTATAATGATTCACAAAAGAAACAAGTTGTTATCTCGAACTTACCAGGAAATTCATTATTGGGTGCTCCCCCTCAGGTGAATTTAGAACCCGGGGGGTCGGTAGGTACAAGGCCAATTTATGGTCATAGTGATAAAGCAAGGCCAACTTATGGCCAAAGTGAGTATATAAGGCCAAGTTATGGCCAGAATGAGAATATAAGGCCAATAAATGGCTTTAGTGATATAAATAAGTCAAAAACAATGATGAATGCTCAACAAAATGAGTTTATATTTCCTACGATTGTAGATGTTAATAAACCAAGTAGTAGTTTATTTGAAATGAACAAAATGAATAATAAATTTCATTATGATGAATTCATTAATCAGCCCATAAAGTTTAGTTATACTGATGTTCATAAAAATGTTTCACATCATGTAGATTCAAATCAATTCACAAATCCTTTGTATGATAGTACCAATGAACCCGGGGGGTTGATAGGGAGAAAATCTAGTGATTATGAAGGAAACAAAGTGAATCAAAGTCAAAATGAAAAATTTAGGGTGCTTCAAAATCAAAATGTTAATACAAACATACCTGGAAATCAACCCATTATGGCAACTAGAAATCAACTTCTTGAATTAATTCAAGAAACATATGGACCTCTTAATAGAAACATTCAGGTCCCATTATATTGAAAGCCATATCCTGATTGGATTGATAGAACATATGAATTCCCAAGAGGGTATAAAGTCCCAGAATTAGCTTTATTCTCTGGTGAAGGAGAACAATCAACTATAGAGCATATTGGGAGGTTCACTGGGCAATGTGGTGAAGCCAGAAATAATGATTTTTTGAAACTTCGATTGTTTTCAAATTCATTAACAGGGAATGCATTTACTTGGTATGTAAATCTCCCACCAGGTTCTATTCAAAATTGGGTACAATTAGAAGAAATGTTTCACACTCAGTTTTTTAGAACAGATCCTGAAGTTTCCATGGCTGATTTAGCCAGACTTAGACAAAAACCTGATGAAAAAGCTTCACAATTTATTCATAGGTTTAAGAAAGCAAAAAATAGATGCAGAATTACCTGAAAATGAATTTGTGAAGTTAGCTCAGAATGGTTTAGAGTTTGAGTTAAGGAAGAAATTCGATGGAATAGAATTCAGAGATCTCATGGAATTAACTACCAAAGTGTCGAGATATGAAACTTTGTTAAAAGAAGAATATCAAAGACAGAATTCATCTTTTAAGAGTTATTATTATGACCCAAATTATGAAGTAGATGCCGCTGAGATAATCCGCAAATCACCATTTACTTGTGATGCATTAATAAAGATAGATAGTAAAACAAGTTACTAGGCAAAGAAAAATGCTTCGAATGAAGGTTCGAGGCAATATTCTTTTGATATATCAAAAGTAGACTCTATTTTTGACCATATGTTGAATGGTCAATTTATAAAATTGCCTAAAGGACATAAAATTCCAAATTTTAAAGAAATAGGAAATAAAGAATATTGCAAATGGCATAATTCTTGGAGACACTCAACAAATAATTGTATTGTATTTAGAAATGTAATACAAGAACAAATTCAAAAAGGGAATTTAAAGTTCCCCGACAAAGGTGATGAATCCATGGGTATTGATAATAACCCTTTCCCTTCAATTCAAGAAGTTGAAGTCGAATTCCATAATGTTCATTTCCCAATTAAAAGACATACAGATCAAAGAGGGAAAAATAATCAAAATGTCCATAATTGGAAAACATTATTGTTTGGAATTGACAAAACTACTTTTATTCGATTCATGTTACAGGAAAGTCGAATTGAGGAAGATAATAAGTCTATTCATTCAGAAGAAAATGAAAGTGAATTTACTCTGGAAGATTCACAGAATGGAATAAAAGAATTATTTGTTGAGATACACAATGCTGAATTTCCTACCTGGAAGAATAAGAAGAGATTGATCCATAATCCAGAATCTAAGAGTTTGATAATCATATCTAAAGCAGAAACAAAAACAAAATTACCAATGTTTGAAGATCCTTTGATGTCAACTGCATCAAAGCCAGATCAGGAGATTCTCAAACAATTATGTTCTAAATGTGGTGAAGAGTATGTTAGAGCGGCTGAAAAAGATAATTCATATATGGGAAAAGTAGATCATTTTGTGAAGCCATGGGAGAAAGGTAAAGGAAAAGTAAGTTATCCTAAACCTCCATATGTTAATCATCCACATCATAAATTCTCTTATGGACCTTTTTATCCACCTAAGAATTACCAAAAGAATTTTCAGTACTTTAGGCCTGGTTATGTTAACAAACCAAATTTTAATCAACAAAATTTTGATTTGAGAAACAATAATCAGTTTTATAAACCAAAAGTGTCTAATCCTAACCAGCCTAATTTTAAAGGATGTACTCTAGACCATGGAAAGAATGCAGGTGTTTTTACAGGAGAAAGACAAACTTCGAATCAACAAGGAAAGTCGAAGTTAGTTATTCCACCAAAGGTGCCTATCGACAATTGGTATGTTTTAAGACATCCAAAAAACCAAGAGTTGGAATACCGACCGTTTATGTCCAAGACTCAAAAAAGAAGATTGCAACGAAGGTATGCCAAAATGCAAGAGAATATTAATATAAATATGCAGAAAAATGTAGATTCTTCAAAGCCTAATCCAAGGTTCGAAAGGAAGACTATGAAAGATGAAAATGAGAAGCATATGACATTGGTCGATGAGAACAAGTTATCCTCGATCATTGAGCAATGCAAGGAGGCAATGGAAATTGATGAAGAAAATCCAAACGATGTTCAAATGGATACTTCAAAGGAAATCAACTTTCTTGAAGATCAAAAATTTGATCTGATGATAGAGGAAGCAAATGTCAACATGGCTTTTACTTTACCAATATCTTTCGAGGCAAAACCAGGACAAAGCAATTGTATTGATGGAGATGTTGAAGACACTCAAGGTTTCTGTCCTGAAATCATGGAATCTGAAGTTGAACTTCAAGCCAATGGTAAAGTTTATAAATTTGTAAAACCAACTTCTCAGATGACTAAACATCTAAAACCCCTATATGTAAAGACATATATTAATGGTTGTCCACTAAACATAATTTTAGTAGATAATGGAGCAGCTGTTAATATAATGCCCATTACTACTTTGAAAAAACTCAATTTAGAAGAAAATAAGTTGCTCCCAACAGAAGTTGTAATTTCTGGATTTGCTAGAAGTAAAAAGAAAGCAAAGGGGATATTGCCTGTCGAATTAACTGTTGGTTCGAAGGCTACAATGACTGCATTTTTTGTTGTTGAAGGAATTCAAATTATAATGCATTATTAGGTAGAGATTGGATACATGCTAACAAATGTATTCCATCTTCAATGCATCAGCAACTAATTCTTTTGAATGAAAATGCAGAGTTTGAGATGGTGGAAGCTGATCGAAAACCATTCAATGTAACTTCGAACGTAATGGAAGCCAGGCTTTATGAAGCGCCCATTGGTCCGGTTGATCTAAGTAAAATTCCTTCAGTTAACGAAAACAAAATTTGGGAAGATGCACTTTGTCACTTCATAGGACCAGTTAGTGGTCCGGAAAAAATGGATGATGAATCAAATGCCTAATTTCTCTAAAAGATTAGAAACTAAGGCTGTTTATGCGGCCTTAGAAAAAGTGGCTGTACAAGCCATTCATTCAAAGCTTTTGGATGAAGAATTAGTTCATGCAGGATGGAATGAAGGTATTCTGGAAGATGAACATGACCAGTCAAAGGTTGTATTTGATAATGATGTTTCTCTAGTTTCTGAACAATCTTTTAATTTAAAGTTGCAAAATATTGATACTTTATTAGAAGTTAATTTAGATAGTCATTCTTGTTCGAAGACAGTTTTTATTTTAGTAATTTCTTAGATGTTTCAACTAAGGAGAAGTTTATATCTGTGTTAAAAGAGTACAAGGATTGCTTTGCATGGGACTACCATGAAATGCCAGTTTAGATAGATCTTTGGTTGAGCACAAGTTGCCAATTAAGGAAGGCTTCAAACCATTCAAGCAGGAATCTCGAAGACTTGCTCCAAAGGTCATCCCAAAGATTAAAGAAGAAATTGAAAGATTGTTGAAAGCAGGTTTTATCCGAACAGCCAGGTATGTTGAATGGGTTTCTAATATAGTTCTTGTGATTAAAAAGAATGGTAAATTGAGAGTTTGTATTGATTTTAGAAATCTTAACTTGGTTACTCCAAAGGATGAATACCCGATGCCTGTTGTGGATTTATTGATAGATGAAGTAGCTGGACATCAAATAATGTCATTTATGGATGGACATTCAGGATATAATCAAATATATATTGCTGAAGAAGACGTCCATAAAACTGCATTCCGATGTCCTGGCAGTATTGGTACTTTTGAATGGATTGTAATGCCTTTTGGATTGAAAAATGCAGGAACTACTTATCAAAGAGCTATAAATGCTATTTTTCATGATATGATAGGTGATTTTCTAGAATGTTATATTGATGATATAGCTATTAAATCAAATAATATAGAAAATCATCTAGAATATTTAGAAAAAGTATTTAAAAGAATGAGATTTTACAAGTTGAAGATGAATCCACAGAAGTGTGCCTTTGGTGTCAGTTCTGGAAATTTCCTAGGCTATCTAGTGCACAAAAAAGGCATTAAAATAGACTCAAATAAAGCAAGAGCAATTATTAATGCAAAACCTCCCTCTAATAAAAAAGAGTTGCAAAGGTTTTTAGGGCAATTAAGTTTCCTTCGAAGGTTCATTTCAAATGCTGCAGGAAAAACCAGAGTGTTCTCTTCACTTTTGAAGCTGCGAAATGAGGATGAATACAATTGGAACGAAGAGCACCAGAAGGCATTCGAAGCAATCTAGACTTATCTGATTAATCCACCTATTTTGATGCCACCAAGGTTGGATAAACCTTTGAAGTTATATATTTCAGCAGCTGAAGAATCTATTGGCTGTCTTTTGGCTCAAGATAACGATGAATTTAGAGAACAAGCCATCTATTACTTGAGTAGGACATTGAATTGTATTGAATGCAAATATTCTTCAATTGAAAAGTTGTGCCTTACACTGTATTTTGCTGCAATGAAACTCAGATATTATCTGCTTCCAAGAAATGTGATTGTCCTATCAAAATTCAATTTGATAAAGTATATATTATCTAGACCTTTGCTTAATAACAGAATTGGAAAATAGATTCTAGCATTAACAGAATTTACTTTTGTTTATATGCCTCAAAAGGCTGTGAAAGGTCAAGCCTTAGCGGACTTTTTGGCTGATCATCCATGCCTTAATATAAAGCAAGAAGAGTTTGATTCTTTTAGCATTTTTGCTCCATGGAGAATGTGGTTTGATGGTTCGAAGACAAACCAATCTTCTGGGATTGGAGTTGTTATTAAATCTCCTAAGGGAATTAAAACTAAGTTTAGTCTTAAACTTGAATACAATGGAACCAACAATCAAGCTGAATATGAAGCTTTAGTATTTGGTTTAGAAATACTAAAAGAATGGAAAGCCGAAATGATTGAAGTTATGGGAGATTCTCAATTAATTGTAAACCAAGTGAAAGGAGAATATAAATGCTTAAGCCCCATTTTAATCCCTTATTACTTGAGTGCTGTACATTTGTTATGTAATTTTGATGATGCGGTCATCGATTACATACCAAGATTTATGAACAAAGAGGCTAACAGTTTAGTCCAAGTTGCTTCGGGTTTTAAAGAAAATCCTTGGGAAGAAGAAATTTGTTTTAAAAATAAAAAGAAAATATTACCTTCTTTATTGGATAGAGGTTTACCTCTGGAGGTAAATGAAGTTCAAATTGTTAAAGAAGATTGGAAAACTCCAATAATAAATTTTCTTTCTAACCCAAATGCTGAATCAACAAGGGCAACAAGGCTTAAAGCTATTAAGTATATTCTATATGATGATATATTATATAAAAAAGGAGTTGATGGTTTGTTACTTAGATGCCCAAGTTTAAAAGAATCCATGAAAATAATGGGTGAAGTCCATGAAGGAATTTGTGGTGCACACCAACCTGGTATTAAAATGAGATGGTTGATTCGAAGACACGGGTTTTATTGGCCTTCAATTCTCAAAGATTGCATTGAATATGCTAAAGGTTGTCAAGCTTGCCAAAAACATGGCAATTTACATCACAGACCGGCATTTGAATTAAATTCCATTATCAAACCATGGCCATTCAGAGGTTGGGCAATGGATTTGATAGGGAAGATTTTTCCTCCTTCATCCAAACAACATTCTTTTATTATTGTTGCAACTGATTATTTTACGAAATGGGTTGAAGCAAAACCCATGGTTTCAATAAATCAGTGTGATATTATAAATTTCATAAAAGAGATAATGAGTAGGTTTGGAATTCCTCAAACCATAACTACAGATCAAGGTAGTGTATTTGTGGGGAGTGAAGTCAAAAATTTTGTTGATCAATATGGAATTACTTTGATTCATTCAACTCCTTACTATGCCCAGGCTAATGGTCAAGCTGAATCTTCAAATAAAACTATCAAACAAACTATGCAGAAGATGATTGAAGATAACCCAAGGGAATGGCATGAATTGTTGTTGGAAGTTTTGTGGGCCTATAGAACTTCGAAACGTTCTAGTACTGGAACAACTCCATATGCATTGACATATGGACATGATGCAGTACTCCCAATGGAAATAAACGTAAATTCATTAAGAGTAGCCAAACAACATCAAATGTCTTTTGAAGATTACCATCAATCCATGTATATGGAACTTGAGAACATTGATAAAGAAATGGTAGATGCACTTAATCAAATTCAAATTCAAAAGAAAAAGGCTATAAGGGCTTATAACAAGAGAGTTAAAATCAAAACCTTCGCAGAAGGCGATTTGGTATGGAAAACTATTTTACCAACTGGGTTGAAAGATCAAAAATTTGGGAAATGGTCACCAAATTGGGAAGGGCCATTTCAAATTCATCGAATTTTAAAAGGAGGTGCATACCATTTAAGAGGAATGAATGGGTATGTACACAATAAGAAAATTAATGGAAGGTTCTTAAAAAAATACTTTCCAACAATTTGGGAGAATAGAAAAATGTAATATACACAAAAGAAAATATATTCATAAAGGTTCGAAGCAAATGTTTACACAAGAGCAATTATGAAATTGTTTCAAATACATCCTTTTTCTAAAAAAACTGCAAAGATTTCTTGAAGCTTTCCCAATCAGCACTGTTGTTGTCCAGGTATTGCATAAGTCCTTTTTTCTTTCTAGCTATTTGTGGATTGTTGTCAAGATGAAACTTCAATTTTTCTTTCGTTGGAAGAGCTTTAGTTTTCAAAGCCAGAAGTTTCTCTTGATTCGAAGTTTTCTCAATCTGAAGATCCTGTAGTTCCTTTTGAAGAGCTTGAATTTTTGAATCAATCTATTGAAGAGTCTGATCTATTTCTTTTTGAGAATTCAGATTGGTCTTCAATGTATTAGAAAAGAGATGCATTTCTTCTAAAGTCCCATTGCATTGAGCCAAGTCATTCCTTATTTCTTCATGATTCTTGATAAGAGTAATCATATGAGTAATCAAATACTTCAAATTAGTAGGAGACCCTGGAGATGCATTTTGCATATCTTGAAGAAGATCATTACATTGTGCTATGATTTCATCTCGAAGCTCAGTTTGGCTCAAGTCATTCAAAGAAATAGAAGAACATTTTTGAAACAAAGACTTGGTTTTAGCTGAATAAGAATGAACGGTCAAAATTTCCATTGGTTTATCCTCAGGAGTTTGAACAACAGAAGCAGCTAATTCAACCAGTTCGAGAGTATCATCAGTATCTGAAGATAATGCATCGAAAGGAGGTATCTTCATTTGATCAATGAGAACAGCTGCAGGTGTTTCTTCTTCTTGATTTTTTGCCTACAGGAAAGAAATTATATGTTATTTAAAGAGTTTACCAAAAGTTGATATAGTTTTAAATTGAAAAATATTCACCTCAGCTAGAACTTCACAAGTTATCAGCTTGACAGGAGAACTCATATGAATATCTTGAGAAACTGGAGGAGTTGGGATGTTTTCCAGATCATTGAACTTAACAGGTGTAGATGACTGTATCAATAAATCAAAGGTAAATATTTGATTTATATTTTTTGTAATCAGATATATATGAGATATGTAAACTCACAAAAATGGCGGTGGCTTGAAGAGCTGCATAATATTCTGGAGGCAACGCCTCGAAATGTAAAGCCATTTTTTGAAGTAACTCATGTATCTGAAATATGAAAATGTTAATAAATTGAATAAAGATAAATACAATAAGGTTTGTTCAAGGAACTTGTATTTCTTACCTCTGGAGATACTGATAATGAAGGAGTAGCAGGAGTTGAAGGAAGAGCCTCTGAATGTGAAAGAATCTAAAGAAAAGTATAATTAGAATAAAATGTCTTTGACAGATATTGGCAGAATTTAAAATAAGTATGGTAATTTAATTGAAAATTGGCAATATGACCAGAAGTATCCATCACTGCCAAAGGAATTGGAGACAAAATTTCATTTGAAGGTTCTTTTTCTTTTTCAACTCGTTTTTGTCTTTTTCTTTGTTTCTTTTCTTTTTTCCTCTCTGCTTTTGCTTCATAAAAGGCTACTTTAGCCTCTAATTCTTCAACTCTTTCTTTCTCTTTCCTTATTTGTTTTTCTTTCTTTTTCTCTTCTTTTCTTTTTCTTTTTCTTTCTTGTTTTAACAAGTCTTCTTGAGGATCAGCAACAGGATTGGAAATTTCTTGAGAAATAGCAATATGCTTTGGGAGTTGGGAAGGACTGTGGAGAGCCTTAGTCCTTTGCTCAGGAAAGAGGTCAGGATACATTTTCTTTTTCCCTTTCTCAGCTATAACAACAGGAGAAATTTGGGATGCAAGCACAATTGGAGGCTCTTGGATTGGAATTTTTCTTCTTTGTACCAACTGAGGGGCCTCTTCTGTTTCTTCTTCACTATCCTCATCACTAATCACTATCTCTGATGGATCACTGATGGTAGTTTTTGGCTTTGCTTAACTAAGAAGTCTCTGACCTGCATTTACAATATTATTATTAATAAACTCTTTTTAGTTCGAATAAAATATATGTATAAGTATTAATAAATACTTACTTTTTCTTTTACTTGGAGAGATTTGCTCAGTTTCTTTGACTTTCTTCTCTTTTTTCATTTTCTTCACTGGAACTTGAGTTGAAAGCAAAGTAGCTGTCTTTTCTGAAGTTTCCTCATCAACCGAAGTAGTTGAATGAAGTTCAAATGGGAACAAGACTTGTGCTAGATTTGGAACATCAAAGCCACCATATGCTTGTTGCCAATTGGTTTCCCACCAAGTCTCAAAATAGTTCTCAGTAATGTTTGATTTACCAAATTGGAAGAAATGAAAACTATTTTTTGACTTAAGATAAAGAGTTTGGATGCTTTGGATCTGTTCAGTTGATTTGAAGGTTACTCTCCGAGAAGCAACTGGATTGAATAAACTAACATATGGAAGAGGAATGGCTTGAAGAAGACCAAATTGCCTTGCAAAAAGATTGGGCAGGTATGGTTCACTTTGGGATTCAAAAAATTGTGCTCTGCCTCTAGTAGCAAAAGAAGAAACAACGAGGTCTCTACTGATCAGAAAGCTTGCCCAAGAATTTGTCACATATGAGGGGTAAGTCTCTTAATGCTGAATATTTTTAATTTTCTTTATCCATTGGGGTCCAATCTTTGGATCGAAGAATGGTTGAAAGAAAGAAGCATTCCTTCGAAGATCCAGTTTGATAAAGAAATTTAAATAGTTTTCAAAAGAAAAAGAAGGAACACTTTCAGTCATTATCATTCTCTCACCAAAGTTAACAAAAGTTTGCTCTTTCAAGTCAATTAAGTTAGGCCGAATTTCAGGAAAATATGCATATAGCCAAAATTGTAAAATCCAAAAGGGACCTCCCATTTGATAAGACAGTTTTTTGGAATGCATTTCTTGACATCTTTTGTAGAGATTGGCCAAAAGAAAAGGAGCTAAAGCAAGGGTTTGCTTCGAAGACAAAGCTTTAGCCAAATAAAGAAATTCCAGAGTTATTCTTTGAGAAAAAGAACAAATCAAAAATCTATTGATCCAAAAAAGAAGAAAAGAAATATATTCTTGTTTTGAGAATTTCTTCGGGTCATTCTTCATTTCAGCTTTAATAAAGGCAGACTAGCTAAGGTCTTTGCTCGGAGGAAAGTTATAAGTTGAAGTTTGACCTTCAGCCAAAAAAGTAGTAATTTCATATCCAAAAGGAAATACACTGGTAATTTCACAAATGTCCATGATTGTTGGAGACATGGGACCACACGGAAAGTGAAAACAATTAAAGGTAGGGGACCAAAAACATAAAGCAGCCACAAGAAGCTTACCATTGCATTGGAAGCCCCTAGTAGATAAAGTGATGGCATTATGAATTCCTATCTCATGCCATTCTTGTTCTTTAAAGCCTTTGGCTCGTTCGACCCAAGCATTCCAACCTGTTTCTACTTTGGGCCAATGTCTAATGGGTCTTCCATCCCATTCGAGCTTCTTACTCTGTTGAAGTAAGGTTTGTTGTTCTTCAGGGAACGGAAAGTGAGGAGTAAAATCTTTGTGGATTTCTCTTTTAAAAGATGGCTCTAAAACTGTATATTTGGCATTAGATGAATGAGGGTTTAGAATGTGAGGGTAAACATCTTCAGATCGATATTTTAGGGTTTCATTGAAAAGTTGCGACAACACAAGAGAAGAAGATGGTTCTACAGTTGAAGGTGTAGAAGAAGAAGCTGCCATTGAAGATTCAATGCAAGGTTGACAATATGGAAACAGTAAAAATCGAAGAAATCGGTTCGTAGTTCTTTAAAAGTAAAAAAAAAAAACGATGATGATGTAGCAGAGTTGAAAAGACGTGTGGCTATCACATCAATTCAAAACTCTTTAAAACAGAGGGTTTCTCTTGATGCGGGGGGTATGTTTACTATTAAAATAACCGCCCAATGAAATCCGGACACGTGGCGAATACTTTTAGCAAGAGACAATTTCAGCTCTTTGAGCCAATAAGAAAAAGCATATAATGAGGTGCTTTGCACTAGATTAATATACTGAAATAACTGCTTATAACCGTCAGTTTAGTGGTGAGTTTCATTTAAAAATCAAATAGCAGTTATCAGATCGTGGATTTAAAATAAGAATATTTAATCGTTCAAATTTATGTAGTGGATCAGCAGTTTTATTGGGTAGGTGTCAATCAGTATTTGGTTTGAAGACGGTTAAGCAGTTTTCTTTCAAGCCAATCATATTGAAGCAAAGCTTTCTCACATAGCAAGACATGAAGATTTCAATTGAATCACAGAGGCCTATGACACTTGTCAACACCTTATTGGACACGAATGGAAAGCAATTACCCCTCAAGTCTATAAATAGAGGAAGAACTCTCCATGCAAAAGGTCCACGACCTCGCAAGACACACGTCTTTATGCATGTCTCTACTTTATCTCTCCTCACCTCAATATATCTCTTAACTTAGAAATTCTTTTCTCATCCCATACTCTCTTTCTTTTCGTCTAAGATCTCTCTCCCTTATCTCTTCTATCCTTTTCGTCTAAAATACCCATAGGTCAAAAATAATTGCTTGATAGTGGAAGCAACCGAAACAAAAGATGAAACAAATTTCATGTGAAACCATCACAAAGAAGAAATGTGAACACTAAGAAGCAATACCATCTTTAGCTTTTTTTTTAAGTCAACAAATATCTCCTTGCCAAAACTTCTCTTTTTTCTTAAACAGGTATTGGCCATTGCAAAGTTAACTCTCATTAACACACTTAAATTGATTAGACAAATTGCAACTATTATCCCAAATATTATAAAATTCCTACTTGTGTAGTGAAAAGTGTGACACGTTAAGAGAGACTTCTTGCCTAAAATAACTAGGGAAGATCACAAAACATGACCTTAAAGACCCATAATGAAACTTGAGCATCCTTCAACTATCTAAATAATAAACAAAATGCCCATACTACCCTAAAACTCTGGCAAAACTGAAACACCAGAAATTGCCAGAATCAAAGCTAATCCTTAATGATGACATCACGGGGTTGGACTTATGACAAGCTTGGCTATATCAATTTTCCTTGCACAACCTCACATTAGAGTTCATATCATGGCTATCACTTTAATTTTTGCATTTCTCTTGCCCACCATTCCCATTTCAGTTTTGCATTTTATGCCTTTGTTTTAATAAAACTGAATTATTGCAACTGGGAAACAATGACCAAGAGTTTGATTTGTCTTTCCTCTTTAATGAGGCCAAAATTCTCATTTTCATACTATATCTGCCAGAATATTCTCTTCTAACCTCCATTTTCATAATTATGCTTGTACCGAGCATAGGATATATGAGTCTATAATCAAATACTGTCAGAAAAGTTCCACAAAAATGAACTATCATAATTCAGTCAAGTCTTCATTGAATTTCAAGCAATTCCATCACTCACTATGTCAACAAAAAGCACTTATTTCTTATCAAGGATTAAATATCTTTCATCTCAAATTCATCAAGGGCTTGATTGGGAACTTTGAAAACTGGGTGTGGCCAGTTCTGATCTCTTTCTATTATATGGTTTTTATGTAAACCAATTTACAGTTGGTTTGAAAAAAAAAAACTATGTTTATGCCTTATCTTCTCGATAGGATTGAATTGATCTACAGAAAAAATGCACTTACCAAACAGTACAAAATAAAAAACCAGACAGGCTTATCCTCAGCTGGCCAGGTTCTTAAGTTTGCCAAACATCCCCCAAATGTTGGTAGTTACTTCTGTTAAGTTTCCAACCTAAAAGCCTAAGCTTATAGGTGGAGGGCCTAATACAAGTATATGAAGCTATAGCAAGCCTTTTTTTAGATGATGTGGGATAGAGTGGATTTTATTCTTCTACACTCCCCCCCTCACGTGGAGGCTCATCTGGACCTTGTCACATGAATAACCAATGCTCTGATACCATGTTAAGCTTCCAACCTAAAAGCCTAAGCTTATAGGTGGAGGGCCCAATATAGGTATATGAAGCTATAGCAAGCGGCAAGCCTTCAATTTAGGCGATGTGGGACAGAGTGGATTCTATTCTTCTACAACTTCCAATAAATTTGTAGTTCAAAAAAGGATAAACTCAAGCCAGAGGAATGCCACTTATTCAAGGACTCAAATCACTCAATCTCCAAATCTCTTAACTTTTGGCATCTCTTTTAAAACAATAATATGGATGAGATCTCATTAAAATCTTCATAACAATTTCCAACATCGTATCTTTCATCATGATTGTTAACTTTATGAACATCAAATGCTGCACCAATTCTTCTAATCTCATCGTAAGTTCTTGACTATCTTCCTTCATCTGTTGGACACTATCATGGGCTTACCAAAACCAAGCCTAGTTGCCATCATGAATTCTCATCAATATCCTAAAAACCATGGTTTGCTCTGATACCAATTGAAGCGGGAAACAGTGGCAACAAAAGATATTTAGAAGGAAAAAAATTTTGATTCTTTTTGTAGACCACTCAACCAAAGATGGGCTCTAAATTAACAATCCCAGCTTTAAATATTTTCAAGACGTCAAAAGTTCCCTCTCCAAAAAATTCCATTCATATTTAAAGAAAGACTCTCATTTAATAAACTTTCATACACTGAACAGATAGCAACGACTACCATAGATGCAGTGAAGTTCATAGAAAGGCCATCAAAAGTCTGACATGACTGGTTGACTAAATTAATTAAAAGTAAGTTCTTGAAAAATGAATTAATAAAATTCCCTCTAAATAGACACAAATACCCATACTGTCACAAAACTTGAGAAAAGATGAAGAAACAAAAATACCCCTGAATCTTAAACTAATCCTAAGTCATGGCATCATCAGGATTAGACTACTCTTATAAGCTTATACAAGCTGAGCTGCATTATTATTACATAGTATATTATCAACTCCCAATTTGCATGGGTACCATAATCACCCCACATCTAAAAATTATACTATCTTCCTGCTAACCAGTTTCAGAGGGAAATATACATTATTTGTGTTACCAATCTATTGTGGTTTATAATGAAACAACTTGATGAGTTCTAGTGGAAGGACCAAGTCATAAGATGCTGTGCCAATTTTCTGTAACCAGTTTTAAAAGTTTAACTCAAAAATGAAGTACATAGTTCCAAGTTCCACGAGACTTCGTAGAAACCATATATAAAAATAGATTAGTACATAGTTCCAAGTTCCACAAGACTTCAAAGAAACCATATGTAAAAATAAATTACAAGACTATAATTCTCAGAAGACTAAGTATAGAGCCAAACCTAATGGATCAATGCACCAGAGATAATCAGAAGACGCATCTCCTATAAGCCCTCCCTCCTCTCCAAGAATGAGGTGATCTGGAAAGTTCTTTCTCACAACTTCTAGAATAGCAGCCTCACTCATCTTATTTGTGCTGCAAGTAAAGTCAAGTTGATATAGGAAATCCTTG
>JAESVK010000302.1:114596-133838 GCA_017140935.1 Hamamelis virginiana | reverse complement strand
TGTAGAAGAAAGTTTTTCCAAAATCTATCATTTAAGCAGACTTTTTGGCATTTTTTACGAAATATTTTGTAAAAATAATAAAATGGTCAAAAAGTCTGCTTAAATGATAGATTTTGGAAAAACTTTCTTCTACAAAGTTGTTCAAAATGATGTTTTCTAGTGGATAGCGTAGCTAGTTTTCTTAAAAACAATATATTTTTTCATAAAACGGTAAAAAATCAAAATTGGAGGGGGTGGGCTTATAATTCAAGGGTGTGTCAACATCCCCTCCCAAAACATATACATAAGCATCGCCCAAACGTTATTTCTAAAAATATCTCACGGTTTGGGTGTTTGAAATACCTTCCTAGTTTCTTCCTAAGGCATCAGAGCAAGTCACATAGGCTTAGGGCATCATCAATGGAATGCTGTGTGAGTTGGCATTGCAAAAATTTAGTATTGACACCTAAGTAGTTTGCTGTAATGGGGTGTCATTTGAGTTGCTAAATTTTAGCAATAGTAGCCCTTGATGACAAATTTGGCATCTCAAATGGTATTTGCCATTTCTGCTACATCATACTTTCTTTTCAAAAAGGTTGAAAATGCCAAAATATAGCATCAATGCATTGAAGCTCATATGTACCAAAATTTGACATTGATGCTATTTGTTGTGCCAAATTTTGACTTTGACACATTAAATGGTATGAATGCATTGGAAATACTCAGAAATAAGTCATTCTTTATAGGGAATTTTCTCTCAATATTCCCATGGTTTCCAAAAATTCCATATATAAACCCATGTTTTGAGAATTTCCCTCCACGTACCTCCGTACACTTAATTAGACATTTTTGTCCTCATGAATGGTCAAATTTTGTGAGAAATGTGCCATATTTTTACATTCAATCCCCAATATTATGTATAATTCTCAATTTACTGAGTAATCCCCAATTTCCCAAACAAAGAATAATCTCCCAAATAAGACATAATCCCCAATTCCCAAAATAATGAATAATCTTCAATTTTGATAACAATCCTCAATACCCATTTTGTTGAACAATTCCCAACTTTGCTAAGAATCCTCCAAATTGTTGTTTATTTTTTTTACATCAAATTATAACTTTACATGTCCCATCATATGTGCAAAACTTTTACACATAATCCCTAATATTATGCATAATCCCCAAATTGACTGAATAATCTCCAATCTCTAAAATAATGAAATTCCTAATTTTAATAACAATCCCCAAAGAACAAATATCAATCATTACTTATTTTTTTACATCAAATCATAATCTTATATTTCCCATCAACCCAAAAAGATGCTAAATACCCAAAATTAGAAAGTAGGAATTGTTAATAACTTTGGGGAATAGGTAGAAAATAGTCAGAAGGATATTTTGGTCCAAAAATTATTTTTGGTCATTTTTAAAAAAATGCATTTATGTTGGGAATTTTTCCAAACCGTAGAAATATTGAGGTAATTTTTTTAATTTTTTTTTTTTAAAAAAAAGGGGAAAGTGAGAAAATCCTTCAAAGTGGGACCCACCCATCGCCGACTCTTCATCGTAGTGCGGTAGTGATGCCCACACCGAACCACGGGCGCGTATATGGGCAAATCGTGCGTGCTAGTTTCTCTCGAAAAATTGGACAAAGAAATAAAAATGGAAGAAAGAAAATGAAACAAACCCGCTGGTCTTCTTCTGTCTTCAGAAACAAATCATCATTGCTCGTCTTTTATATTTGATGCACGAAACAGACTTAAAGACTAAACCAACTACCCCCTTTCTCTCTCCAAATTCTCTCTCTCTTCTCTTCTTCTTCCAGAAGCTCAGATCTGAACTTCGTTCTTTCGATCAATCTCATTGCGAGCTTTAATGCCGACTGATAAGCTTCTCTAATTCTCAGCTTCTAGCTCCATTTGTACGGTACTTTCTTTCTCACTTCCTCTCACTCTCTCTCTCTCTCTCTCTCTCTTTCTCAATACATATATTATGCATATATATATATATATTATCTCTCTACTCTTTCGCTCTCCCTCTCTAGAATTTGTTTGTTGAATCTTACTTTCATGCGGCATTTGCATTCAATTCAAGTGAACTTGTAAATTCTGGTCAGATTTCTGTAATTGTGGTGCTAATAATCTGTCTTAACTTACCGTCCGTTTGGTTGCTGAGAAAACGGAGGAAAAAGAAAAGAGAAAATTTTAGTGTTGTGGTTACTAAATGCATAACTCAACTAAGATAAAAGAGTTGAATTGAGGTCTCTGGAATGGGCGCTTTTTGTTTTCTGGGGTTTAACATAACGGAAATGTTAAACTCAGCACTTTGAATTCTTTTATTTTTCTACATTTTCTTGGCAACCAAACAGAAAATTAGACAGTCTAGTGTGATTTTGGAGTTTTGGAGGAAAATTGGGTAAAAATTTCTAATTTAGAACCAGAAAGCCTAAAATAATGGACTAGAAATACAAGCATTACACCCTGTTTGATTGCCGACAAAATTGAGGGTAAGAAAAGAAAGGATGTTTGAAGTCTTATGTTTTCTGTAGTTTAGTTCCTGAGAAGATGAAAATCTGAACTGAAAATAGCTAAATAATTACACAATACTTAGCCGAATTGAATCTTTTATTTTCTTGGCAATAAAAAACTGAGCAGTTGTGTGGTTGATTTTGGATTAAATGAATTGGACATGAGGAGTAAAAGAAATTTCTAAGATTATAATTTGTAGCTTATTGATTTACAACCCTGACTCAAGCCTTATTTGCAGATATTTTGGTTGGATTAATTAATTAAATGGCGAAATCAAGGCAACATTATCCGACCCATGATGTGCCATTGTCTCCTACTTCTGCGAGATCAAGGGAATGGGAAGGTCCATCTAGGTGGACTGAGTACTTGAGTCCTGAAATGACTTCTCCAGTGACATCCAGGAGCCATAAAAATGTGGGTTCTGAGGCACAGGTCCAGAGTTCAGGGGGGTCACATAAGGGTTTGAACATGCAATGGGTTGTCAAACTTACTGAAGTTGCTGAAGGCCTAATGGCAAAAATGTATAGATTAAATCAAATCTTGGACTACCCGGATTTGGTTGGTCATTCATTTTCAGAAGCATTTTGGAAAGCGGGTATCTTTCCCAGTCATCCGAAAATTTGTGTGTTACTCTCAAAGAAGTTCCCAGAGCATCCTAGCAAATTACAACTTGAACGTGTAAGAATCGGAATTGTTTCATTGCTGGGTGTATCTATTTTTCTTGATGGAAATGGGGGTTTTTGATTAGTATTGAGAAGAATATTGGTGCAGGTTGATAAGGTTGCTTTGGATGCAATGCATGACAATGCGGAAGTTCATTTACAAAGTTTGGAACCATGGGTTCAGGTATGGAGTCGATCCTTCCATTTTCTTTCATATTTTTCCATATTTAGTTTCTTCAAATCCAAGGATGCTGGCAAGTATTTGCTACGTTGGTTTCTTTATCATTATGTTATGTATCTTCCATGATGTTGGTTTGGCATGTATCTTTCATGATGTTGGTTTGGGTAGGTGTGAATCTAGGAGGGAGAATTTTTGGTTGGTTGTAGTGTTATATTCTAATTCTATAAAGGGTTACGATCAAAAGACACAATTTTTAGTTGATTTGTATAAAAGATTAGAAGAATATGGAGGAGTGAAATAAGAGAAATAAAGAAGAGAGATGGCTAAAAAATAATGAGAGAGATAGATAGGGTTATCTTTCTTGTGCATTAGTATTTGTAATAGCATTAATACAACGACCCTCGAGCTTAATACAGAAAATAAAAGAAGAAACAAATAATTGGTAACACTTCTCTTCAAACTGGTGCAAAGATATCACACAAGCCTAGCTTGCTTAGAAAAAGTATGGAAAAATTTATTCGTCTCTCCTTTAGTCCAAGATATCAACTAACGTTCTTCTGTTAAACATAAGGACACAAGTACAAATCACACTAGTACTCACTTTTTCGTTTTTTCCTTGATAAAGTATCTGTCAACTTCAATGTGCTTGGTTTTTTCATGCAGCACTGGATTGTGAGCAATACTAATTGCAGCTTTATTGGCATAATACAGTATCATAGGGTTATAATTATCAAAACTAAGTTCTTTAGGCAAAGGAGTTCACAGACAACACGAGCCATGGGTCTAAATTCAGCCTCAACACTTGGATCTAGCCACAACAGCCTGCTTCTTACTGCTCATGTCACAAAATTTACTTCAACATTGGTACAATAGCCAGAAGTAGACCTATGATCTGTGATTGAGCGAATTCAATCAACATTAATATGACTCAACCCCCAAGGGATCATGCTTACAAAACAACAATCCCATGCTTACAAAACAACAATCCCTTTTCAGGGACAAATTTTAAATACCAAAGAATCAGATGAACAACCTCTATGTGGGATTCTCGAGATGAATGCATAAACTGACTTACTAAACTCAAAGCATATGCAATACCTAGAGAAGCATGTGACAAGTAAATCAGTTTACCAACCAACCGTTGATATTTACCCCTTATAACCAAGGTGCCCTCAGTATTTTCTCCTAATTTGCAGTTCTGCCCTACTGGAGTATCAATAGGTTTGCAACCTAGCAATCCTATTTCTTTAAGAAGATCTAGGATTTACTTTCTTTGGGAGATAAAGATATCTTTTCGGGATCTTGCAACCTCACTATCCAAAAAGTATTTCAGGTTTCCCAAGTCCTTTCCTCAAATTCCTTGGCTAGATAGGTCTTCAATTTCTGTATTTCATTATGATCATCGTTGATTAAAATAATATCAACAACATATACAAGTGGAGCTGTTACCTTCCCTTGAGGTGAGTGCCCGGCACGATTTTTCTGACTTTGTTTAAAGTCATATCTTAACATAGCTTTGGCGAATCTCTCAAATTATACTCGAGGAGTTTGTTTCAATCCATACAAGGACTTCCTCAGCTTACACACATTTTTATTAGTTGTCGAATACTCAAAACCAGGCGGAACCGCGGAACATCCATGTGCACTTCCTTCTCCAGGAGAGGATGCTTGGGTGGTGTATTTCACCCCAAAGGTGTGTGATCGAAGTGAGAGCGAGAGTATTGATCATCTTTTTTTACATTGTCCGGTTGCTAGAGTGTTGTGGCATAATATGTTTCAGCTTGGAGATGTGCTTTGGGTTGACCCAAATTTATAAGACTTCCACTCGTCTCTCATCTCTCATAGTCTACATAAGCAGTGGTCGGCGAGAGGGAGGTCGGCGAGGTCCGATCTGGTCGTCAGCAGTGTACTTCAGGTGGCGACGGCGACGCAGGTGGGTTCTTCTCTCATCAGTCTCTTTCTCTCCTCTTCTCTTTTGATTTATTCTTCTAATCTTCTTGAATCCAACATTTAATGCATAAAATGGGTAGATTTTACCTATTTTTTGAAAGAAAAAGCAAATAATTGTCCAGATTTCTCAAGAATTTCTGCGATTTCCGACTTTTGGGTTTCATCACGTGGTGTAACGTAAGGGTGTATAGGGCCGTTACAACCCAATACGTATGGTATCAGCCCCTATACCATGTGAACTTCGATTCACATACCGTAAAGCAGTAAATCACGTAAAGGCCCCTTGAATTTCCGATACATAACGCCCGATTCTTATAGTATCGGTTGATACTTAAAACATTGGGCGTAACCCTTTGCCACTAAGTGAGCCTTATACCTTTCGATGGAACCATCTACCTTGCGCTTGACTTTTAGAACCTATTTGTTCCCAATAGTCTTGCGCCCTGGATGAAGGTTAACTAAGTTTCAGACACAGTTTGTCCTCATAGAATCCATTTCATCATTCATTGCAACAATCCATTCTTTACTAGCAGGGGATGAGAGAGCCTCTAGTACATTTCTAGGCTCTTCGTCATCTTGTGGAGCAATCATGAAAGCCTCCCCCCACAATCTCAAAATGACGACGAAGGACATTTCCACGTTTACTTCTATGCAATTGTAAATCTTGAGAATCCTCTTCCCCTAGAGCAAGTCCATTGGTAGGTAAGTTACTCCCACTGTCCCTAGGAGGTGGAGGAATTTCTTTTTTATTCTCAACTAAGCGATTCACTTTCTTGTGGATTCTCCTCGATTTCATAGAGTTCAATGTCTATTTATCTCACCTCTATTAGGGAAATCCTATTCTAGGAAATTCACATCACGTGACTCAATTTCAGTCATACTTCGCTCAGTATGCTTACCTAAGAACACATAGTTCTTGCAGTGTTCAGAATATCGTTTAAAAATACATTTCTTCCCTCTTGGGCCTAGCTTCCCATGCTTATGAGAAGTATTGTGCACATAAGCAGCTGATCCCCAGGGACGCAAATTACCCAAATTGGGCTTTTCGTTATTCATAACACATATAGGATAGAAGGTACTGATTTAAAGGGCACACGGTTAAGAATGTAGCCTGCAGTAAACAATGCATCTCCTCAATATGAAATTGGTAGATTAGCTTGCGCTATCATTGACCTAACCATGTCTAACAGTGTACGATTCCTTGTCTTCGCGACGCCATTTTGTTTTAGAGTGCCAGGAATTGGCAACTGTTTTAGGATTCCCTTTTCTTCACAATGCTCTTTAAATTGCTCAGATAGATTCTTGCGGCCTCAATAAGTTCTTAGAGCCTTAATTTTCTTGTCGAATTGATTCTTAACCTCATGAAGATAACGTCTAAAGCAATCTAATGCTTCTGACCTATGGGAGATCAAGTAGACATGACCAAAGCGCGTATAGTCATCTATAAATGTGATGAAATAGGATGCACCATGTCTTGCCCTCACATTTATTGGGCCACATATATCATAATATATAATATATAAGTTGCAATGAGGTGGATGCCCTTTTGGCTTTACTAAATGGTTTTCTGGTTGCCTAGTCTACAAGGTAATGCTCACAAGCAGGGGCGGATCCAGGAATTCCATTCAGGGTGGGCACCTTTTGTATTTTGATTTCAAACTTTAGTATATATAATACAAAAAAAGGCCAAAAGCCAAAATATATTGTTTATATAAACAAAAAGTAACAAACAAGAGGCTTATCATAACCTTTTACAATTGATTTCGACGTGTCTTCGTATTCTGAAACCGTTGCATGATAGCTTCATTATCAATGCTATGAAAAATGTCTTTCTCTATGTAGACAATCAAGCTATCATTCATCCACTGATCACTCATTCGACTACGCAATCGATTATTCACAATCTTCATAGCAGAAAATGCTCTTTCCACAGTGGCAGTCACAACTGGTAAAGTTAATGCCAAAGTCACCAACAAGTAAACTAATGGATAGACCACATTTTTTTTAGTCTCAACCATTTTCTGAGCAAGATCACAAATCCCTTCAAGTTTTGAAAACTCAATGCGTACATCAAAAATATAATTATCAAGCTGATCAGAAAGTATCATGAGCTCCGATGAAGAAAAATCTTTTGGATAAAATTGGGCAAGGCGAATAAGTTTTTGCTTGTTGAAAGTAGCAAAAACATCAGATGGACTCAAGCATGACACACAAAGAAACAATTCAGTGTTCGACTCAGTAAAACGATTATTTAGCTCTTGGAGTTGCATATCTATAATAGCATAAAATAGCTCGACACGATAAAAATGTAAGTTTGTCATACCATCAAGGTGGGCACTTTAGCAAAACTATATTTTTTGAATTTATATATACCTAATAATTTTTTTTTTTTTTTTTTAAAATTTGAGGGTGGGCACGTGCCCACCCTGGTCATACACTGGATCCGCCAGTGCTCACAAGCGGGAGGTGACTTTAGCGAGTGGGCCCAAAAGTCCTTCTCTAGCTATCCTAGTCATCCTCTCTTGCCCTATATGACCTAATCTATTATGCCACCTCACAGAATCCATATTAATATCACCATCATAAGTAATAAAAGAAATAGAATCATTGGCATTATTAGACCTAGAATAATCAATATCCAATACCATAAAACCATCCAAAATAAAACCAAGACCGTAAAAAATATTTCCTAAATAAATCCTGATACCATGTCCATCAAACTGATAACTAAAACCTAGATTCAACATGCTAATTATTGATAACAAGTTTCACCGAGTTTCTAGAGCATAAAGAACATCATAGAGCCCACATCACAAGTTTAGCTTGTAAGTGCTAATCCCAAGCATGTCAACACTAGACTCGTTCCCCATGTATTCTTCTGCTATCAATTGAAACTCGACGATACTCCATGAACCCATTTCTGTTTCTCGCTATGTGGTCGGTTGCTCTTGAATCTGCAACCCATGATTGAGGAGAATGAGCAACTAATGCTTGACTAGATTCAAAGCAATCAATACAAGAAATAAAATAATGAGGGAGTACCTTCTTTGGCTTAGTGCAGTCACGAGCAAAGTGTCCAACTTGTCACAGTTAAAACATGCAATGTTAGCCTTGTTTTTCTTGCCACCTTGCCCACCCCACCTAGCCCTTTTGGTGCGCTTGGCAGGATTGGCTCCACTGGGCTTTGGTTCATCATCATCTGTTTTTCTTGGAACATTTTAAATCCTCTTGCGCTTAAACCCAGATGTCTGGCGCGAATTGGACTCAGTAGCAAAAGCAGAACTATCAGCCTTAGCAGCCTCTACGTGCTCAGCCACAAGCTCCAAATGACGCGATATGTCATAAAATGTTTTCACATTCTCATTATGCATCATATTTTGCTTCATCTGTTCCCAAAACGGTGGAAGAGAGCAAATGATTGCTTGAACTTGTTGTTCATCAGTCAAGTGATGACCTGCAGCTCCAAGCTCGCGTACCATGGTTGACATGACCCTTAAGTGGTGCGTCATCGAGTGTTGCGGCTTCTTGTTGTAAGAGTCAAATTCATGGTCAACCTGCGCAGCTTAGCCAAAGAAGTGATGCCATACCTCTGTTTGATGGCTTCCCACATCTCGTGAGCGGTTTTGCAAATCTCAATCTCTCCAATAAGATCATTATGCATGTTGCTAAGCATGGTGAATCGCGCGTATCCATTTTTATTGTGCCATGTTTGATATACCTCACAATCACGACGATGTTGGGCCGTAGAGCCATCCTTAGGCTCAACAATCAAGGGTCTCCAAGACCTTTTGCTCATTGAGGAGATATTGGATTTTTCAGTGCCATATATCATAGTTATCGCCATCCAATTTCTCACCCTTATTCAGATCTGCCACAATATTCTTAGTTGCCATATCCAACTACATAGAGAAAAATATGTGCATGGGATATTAGTAAATAGCACTACAACTAACATAATTTTGGAGCAAAAATCTAAAACAAAATAATGACAATATTTCACAAGCTGCAAGATTGAAAATTCGTTAAACTCCTAATCATCTCTTGCGTCACAAGTGATTATTTCAATATTTTATTTAATTTATGAGCAAAACTTCGGTTTTGGAATAAAATATCCTCCAACCAACCTCTCACTTAAAATAACATACGTAGGCATGTTTCTATAAATAATCTCACAAAATTTTCATGAAAGTATATCATGCCTTGAAATTAAAAAAAATTAAACATGCCATAATACACAAGCACACAACAAGCCCGCTAAACATGATTCGGTAAGGTCATACTAACAATGTGTATACATTTGGATTCAAACTAGTGACATGCAAAACCCAGCCATTGGCATTAACATGTAATATGGGTACAAATTACAAAAAATGTGCGTTTAAAAAGTATTAGTGGCCAAAATAAGGTAGTGGACGAATTGGGCCATGGCTAATTTACCACTTCATTTCAAATTTCAACATATTAAAGTGGGAAAAAAATAGTGGCCGAATAAGGCATTGGTCAAATCAGGCAGTGACTAAATTAGGTAGTGGCCCTTCATCTTTACAAATAGTCAGGCACCATTGCACCTATTAAAAAAAATGAAGGCCCCATTAAAAAAATTGCTCCAAATACACCCGTACACCGTATAGTTAACTGTGGAGAATGGAGATTGTTGGCCAAATTACCCAATATGGATTGTCACATGAAAGGAAATCGATGAAACTGGATTCGTAGCGGAAGTCGAACAATAAAATTTTCAAGAATTGAATCCATCATTGAAATTCAGTAGGGGTTCAAACAAGCATAGAACCATGAATAATAAAAACAAGAGTATACATTTAATAAATTAAATCATACTTACTTGATTTGCCTTCCGATATAGCTTTCGTCACGAGCTTCAAAGTGTATGAAGCCTCCGATGGTATCCACACGAACACAAGACTTCAAGAACCCTTGTACTTCACCCACAATGAAAGAGACAAGCTTGGAGAGGGGAGAGAGGGAGCTCACGGCTAGGAAAGGAAACAGGGTCACGGCCCTAGGGTTTCCTACTTCTAATTTGTGCCTCCTTCTCTTTTGATGAGTGGGTTACTTTATGCTAGTTTGACCCATCAACTTATATTTATTGACAATCACTAGGGTTTCTATTAATATTATTTCCATTTATAGTTTAACTCCTCAATTATTAACAATTAATAATAAAGCTCATGTTTAATTATAAATTAGAAAATTCCCCACTCTCTTTAATTCAAGAGACTCACTTATGTTCTTTATGTGTGTGACCCATGGGGTTCACCCTAACCTAGCAGTGGACAGGGCCCACTCTCTTTAATTCAAGAGACTCACTTATGTTCTTTATGTGTGTGACCCATTGGGTTCACCCCAACCTAGCAGTGGACAGGGACATCTCAATGTCTCCCAAAAATAGAAACTTTCTATTTTAAGGTTTAATTGGAACGATTCCAATTATGCCCTCATTGATAACACTTTATCAATAGGCTTTCACTGGTTATGAGTGACATCTAGCAATATATCATGATGTACCCTAGGTTAGGGTGAATAGTAGAACTATGTGAACCCTTCATGTTACTTAATCCTTGATCCCCTAATGTCACTGTTAAGATAATAGGTATGGTTATCAGTCAAATCCTATCTCAACAACTTGATGTCTGTTCCTCAAAATACAATTTCAATAAGGTAAACCTTCGAAACTCTTTTCACTGTTTACCTATCACTCTGGATAGAGATTCAATTTGAGAGTTATCTTTGAGAACTAATCCTGACATTCTCTCTCATCAACTGAGAGTGATGATTCCTTATTGCATACTCATCCATCATCATGCATAACTTATTAGAACCAATGAGTACTGATTACAATCTTATGGTTAAGGCTGTACGTGATACTATAAAACCCTAGCAACCTATGCACAAGACAACTATGGTGTCTCAAGTCTAAGGATTACCAAATATATGGACGTAACATAAGAATATTCCTTTGACATAACATCCATAGGAATATTCTTGTAAATCATGTTCAGTGTACATATTCTCTAATATGCACCCACAGATTAACTATAATGTCACTATACTAATAGGAAAGACTACCTATCCTCCATAGGAGTTAGTTTAAATCTGTGCTACTCTTGACGGTTTATAAATATCCACTTTAATAAACCTATGAGTAGGAACTCTTTAGAATAAATGTGTATGAGAAATATCAGTCTCCCTATCTCAACAACTTGAGATGTATATTTCTCTTATCATTTATTCAAGGACCTTATCATATCTGTTTAAACTCACAAGATAAGTTATACCTTCCAAATATGATATAATATGAAATTGCTATGCCCTTCAGGATTGGTTTTAGGGCATATCTCTAACATCACAGACTCACAGTCTGACTTTGACAATTTTTTTTTTTGAAAACGTGCTTGATATGATATATTCAAACAATATATAATATATAAAAGTCCTAATGCACATAAACTCTTGGAATACACAGAAATTGTTGGGAAACCGGAATCCCAAAAGCCTTAAAACTTTTGTACAGCAAGAATTACATATGTCACATGATGAGATTGCATGAAAAAAATGTGCGATTTGAATATGGGTAAACAGCAAATCCCTCCAATCAAAGAAACATTGGATTACATCAGTCTGTGAACAAAGAAAGGGATCCAAAACACCCTTCAAATATATTCTCACCAATAAAAAAAAATGTGTTCATGGATTGCTTACCACGGGCCTTTTTTATTTTTATTTTTTTATATTGCCGTTAAAAAAAAAAAAAAAATCCATTACTGACCAATTGACCATATTCACGTGAGGATGTGACTACTTGGGATTTGTCCAACTTAAGATTCCAGTAGAACACGGCTCTGATACCGTGTTAGTATCAAATTAAAGTTTAGGTCCTGGTATATTGAAAATCTACATCCAATTTTTTATGAGTAACTACTTGGGATTTGTCCAACTTAAGAACAAGTCATTAAAAAAAAAGTCCTCTTATCTGCTCGAGTCCCTCTCTTGTACATATTTGGCATTTTAAATCATACTCCCTCCGTCCCAATTTATGTGATCACCTTTCCATTTTGGGATGTTCCAAAATATGTGATCACTTTGACTTTTCAAATTAGAAATTAGAATGAATTTCCCATTATACCCCTTTATCAAATAACCTGGAGAATGACCCTCTCTTTTAGAAGGGTAAAATTGGAACACAAACTTAAAAATATAGTAAAGTCAAAGCAATCAATGTATTTCTTAAACTACGTGTTTAGTCAATGTATGCACATAAATTGGGACCGAGGGAGTAGAAAATTATCACCATTGAATAATAAGCCTAACAAACAAATGCATTAATGTCCAGCAGTCCGGTTCACAGTCTTAATGTAACGGACATTCCATGACTTGCATAAAAATTGCGTTTTCAAAAATAAACGTGCATATGAATATATATTAATTCTAGCATGTTCAAAACCATTACACAAAGCATATAAGAGCATGAAAACACCCTAACACGGCTCTGATACCAATGTAGATTTTCAATATACCATTTACACATGCGGAAGAGGGTATGAGTTTAAGGCTTACCTCTTGAAGACTTAAACAAGTGACCGTCGAATAGAGTGCTTCACCGCTCCTACGCCTGCTACGATCATAAACGCAATCCCAATGGTGGAGTTTCACTACGTACTTGAGTGAGACCCTCAAATCCATAGTACAAAGGCCTAGGGTTTTCTCCAACAATAAGCAGGAGAGAGAATAATAGGAGAGATGAATATTATGTTCTGTTGTTCAGAATGTCAGAAGAATTATCTCCTCATAAGATAATATATATAGAGATATTATTTGAATTGGAGATAAATACTTATTTATCTATTAGATAAGAGATAATTAGTTATCTAATTCTAATTCAAATATATCCTCTAGCTGGGTTATCCTAACTGAGTCAGGCACACCCATGGGTGGGTGCCCCAGTTTGGGTCCAAACCCAAAAATCCAACAGACATATTGAAGCACTGGGCATGTGATATTGTTCTGCTACAAAAAAGTTATGCCTGCTATTTTAGCATCATGCAAACATTCAAGAGAAAAAGGGGAAAAACATGATATTGACACTATCAACATGAATATGGTAAATAACCTAACAAAATATCATATGTTTTTTGCTTAAAACATTGGTTCCATGCCTTAAGTTATTCATATCACCTGTTGATTTCATAGTCATAATATAAGATAAGAGTCTAGATTGCATCATCTTTGTTGCTTGTTCCTCATCTATCTTCTCTCAACACAGTGATTCCACTGTATGTCCCTGTCCAGAAGTTCAAGCTTTTGTTTGGACCTGATCAACAAAGGGCACAGTTAATGGATGTGTAGATTTATCTCGACATTTTGTTTATTTGACAATAGAACTGATGAAAGCTATAATGCTAATGTGGCAATTGGTTTACCAAAACCTTAGCGTCTTGTCATGCGACATGTGATTAATATAGAAAATAAAGTTTAATTTTTAATGCATGTTTGTTGAATGATAATATGTGAAGATGAAAAAACCCTTTGGAAGTGATTGACGAAGGGATAAGAGGCAAAGTTATTTTTAGTTGAAGTATTATTGCTGTGTGTTCCATAGCGATGGATTGCATGGATGGAGTGGTCAAATTTAAATCTACAAATCGTGTAAGCATTAAGTACCCAGTCATGGTGGGGTGTAGGGACATGAAGAGTTTATTTCTAAATTCACTGGCTTCCTCCATGAGAAATTTGTCACATATGAAGTACAATTAAATTTTGGGCATATATGAGTGAGTTTGACAGTATTATTTCTTAAAACTGTTATATTTATAATAATAATAATAATAATAATAATAGTTACTATTATTATTTCTACATACTTGCATTGGCTACAATTGAAAATTGATCTTGGTCACTTATACTTGGAATATATATATTTGTTGAGAAAATCGGTGAAAAGGCCTCAACAATATATGTTGCGTTTTTCCTCCAGTCTGTCTAAGTTTTTTTTGATTCATAAGGTTCTTGCGGCATAAGTCCACTATCGCGGACCTATGGTCAAATCTTCCCTTCTTTTTTTTTTTTTTTGAGTAGGATTTGGATTAATTTGTTATCTAATTGCAAAGATGATGAATTCTAATGTTATATTAATCAATTAGTTATTATTGTTATTACTATTATTATTGTATACATTAACAATCATCACATCTTGCAAATATATATATATATATATTTTTGAGGTTGAATTGTTAACAATTTTCAATGTAAGGTGATAGAGCTGTTTCCCATAACCGCGTGTTAATTCAGTGGATTAATTGGGGAGCAGCTTTTTTTCTTCATTTTTTGTTCTTTTTCTTTTGATCGTTTTTTCTCCCTTCTTATTAATCATTCATCGTCCTTGACAACAAGGTTTCAAGAATGCATGTTCTTTATCCAACTCCTTGTCCTATTGCTGGCTTTGATTGTACATTCTGGGAATGAATTGTGGGAAGCATATAAGGCTTGCAGTTAATGATTTTGATTGAGAAATTTTCTGCTTCATACTAGATAATCACATGAAAATTTCTTACTCTGTATATCAATCAGCTGCTTCTGGACTTGATGGCATTTCGAGAACAAGCTCTGCGACTTATATTGGATCTAAGCAGTACAGTTATAACCTTGTTGGTAAGTTTTGAAACTGCATCTCTCTCACCATGTGAAATGTTTGCTGTAAATAGCTGTGTAATGAGGACACTGGCATAGGTGTTGGAGTTCAGCTTGATATGAGGTACCTGATACAGCAACCTAAAAAAATGCAAAGATCTATGTAGCTATGGCCATGCTGATACATGTACATGTCATGCACTTATTGATATGTATCGATGCACAAGAAAAGCTCAATTAGCCATGCATTTGTTATGTAGGTGAATAGAAACATAATGGCTAGGTTTTGACATGATATCTCTAATGACTTGGCAAAGTATTTTGCAGCCTCATCAGAACTCACTTATACTACATGCATTTATGGATCTGTTTTGCTCCTTTGTCCGTGTTAATCTCTTTTCTGAGAAGGCAAGTCTACCTTTCCTTGTTTGTGTGTATTGTTTTTCCATTTTTGTTAACGTTAGTTTAAAACTTTTGGTTAATTTTTCTTAAATATATATGTTTTGAGAATCTATATATATATATATATATATATATATATATATATATATGTTTGCATATGAGTTTTCAATTTCACTAATACATTGAAATTTAGTGCTTTCATCACAGATTCCAAGGAAAATGATGCTGCAAGTGTATAACCTTTTGCATGCCATGATAAGAAATGATCGAGACTGTGATTTTTATCATCGGTAGGAAATATTTATTGATGGAGTTATCTTATCGGCCCATCTAGATGGGTCAGTTATTATGAACTTGAAGGAACTTGAAGGATCTGTTGTTTTCTTATTATGCAATTTGCTTATATTATAATAGCGTAACATTAATTTTGTCCAAAAATAGATACGGTTCACATGAAATGTTTGAAGAGGTCTAACTTATTTTCCCAATTTAGTTAATGTACAAAGTGCTTATCAATTTTGTTGACCTTGTTGCTTATTTTGAAGAGTCGGGGGATTTAAAAGCAACCCTTGATAAATGGATTTTCTTTGTTAAGTTTTGGGGGCATAGATGAAAACTATCTTTAAGAGAAAAGAACAATCTCTTAGTTAAAGTATAAACAACATGATTACAAACCTCGAATTTATAGAGAAGCTATTACAAAATTATGGAAAGTCAACTCTAAGAAATCTAGAAACCTAGGAAACATAGAAACTCTTAATACATGGAAACCTATTTGGCAGTCCGAATATGACCTTCTATTTCATATTCTCGAACATAGTTGGATTCCAGATAGAGGTCTTGAAGATATTCCCAAACCAAATGAGCAGAATCAAACTTCGAAATTTTTTTACCAATACTTGGTTCTATCGAATTGTGAAGTCAAGTAAGAACCTGAGCATTTTCCATCTTCCATTTGGCTAGATTCGAAGCATATCCATCAACTTTAGGATCCATAGGTTTTGGACTAGTCTTGTCAATGTACCTCCACTGTCCACGACCAATGAGAAAATTTTCCATAACTTTGGCCCAACAGGAGTAGTTATTCGCATTCAAACGAATGCTAATTGTTTGAATTTTCTCGTCGGCCATGCTTAACCAAGTGAAACAGAAATTCAAAAAATAATGCAAAAATAAAATAAAATACTATAGCGGGTACTGTAGCGGGATAGAGTGTGCAGCAAAAAGAGAGAGAATAAGGCAGTAACAATTATTCGGAAGGAGAGAGAGACGCAGCAGCAAAGGGAAGAAGCAATAGCCCTAGGGTTCTGATACCATGAAAACTATCTTTAAGAGAAAAGAGCAATCTCTTATTCAAAGTATAAACAATATGATTACAGACCTAGAATTTATAGAGAAGCTATTACAAAATTATGGAAAGTCAACTCTAAGAAATATAGAAACCTAGGAAACATAGAAATTCTTAATACATGGAAACTAATAAATTATGGAAAGTCAACTCTACAAAATAATACAAAATATTATGTGCATCTCACAATAGACACTCCAACAAATCTTTTTTATGAGGCATAAGTATTTGATAAAGGGCTAACATGTGGCACATAAGAAAAACTAGCCTTTCATTGCACTTGATGCTTAATGCCTATCTAGGTTGGTGGTAGGACTAGGGAGAGCCTAGTAAGTGCTCAGTGCAGGCTGGGCCATGAAATGAGCCACATGGCCCATTTATTAGGATAACTTGATGGTTTTGGATTAGTGGATGGAGTAAGGGCTAACTAAGCTAATAAAGTGACCTGTCGCGTAACTAGGGTGGCACACCTCCTGTCTTGGCCATCACGGATGGATTGTGGTCCATATTGTCTATCGGACACATGCCACATCAAGGATGGATTGTGGTCCATATTGTCTATCGGACACATGCTATGTTCAATGTGAGTTCATTTAGTGGGTTCATTCATGGGCGTTATAGTTATAAAAGCTTCCACGTACAAGTGGGAAGGACTCCCATTGGCT
Source organism: Hamamelis virginiana (assembly GCA_017140935.1). NCBI lineage: Eukaryota > Viridiplantae > Streptophyta > Magnoliopsida > Saxifragales > Hamamelidaceae > Hamamelis > Hamamelis virginiana. The sequence continues at coordinate 116,478 of JAESVK010000302.1, read as the reverse complement.
TGATGATTTGACCATAGAATTCTAGTATGTGGTTGATTGGCCTGAATCTTTATAAAAAGGCATTTGTTGCTTGTTTCAAGAGGTCAGAAAATTAAGATTGTAACTTTGGGATTTACAATGACCAAGAGCATTTCTACTCTCTCTAGATTCTCTTTTCCTTCCATACCTCAAGGTTTCTCCCATGGCCTTGCTCTCCCCTCTGCCGCATACTCTTGCTTTCACATCAACTCAGAAGTCGCTTGTTTGAATAATTCACCACGCTCTCTCTCAGGAACATACCTATCAACATAGATAAAACTTATTCATCTTGACATCGAAATGGTTTTCTTTTCTTTTGATAAAAGGAATGCCTAATACCTATGGGTATCTTTTTTCCAATTAAGCAGGGAATTCCCCTATACAGTAGTAGACGAGTTCAGTGATTCTATTATTTGCACATTAACATTGAAATCGTGGTTAGTTTTACAAAATTAAGGACTGTTAATTGATCCGTTCTTCAACCCTCCGCTTCAGGAAGTTAGTTTTAATCGAAGGTAATAATACTAATGTTCATCTTCTCGTTGTGTTTGGGGAGTCTATTTTTGTGTAAAAAGTCCATATGCTTTATGTTATTTTCAACCTACCAACCTGATGCTAGTGCTACCAGGGCATCTAAACTATCAGGTATCTATCTGTGCAGACACTTTGATGTGTGAACATTTGGACACTAGGCACAGCACTCATTGTGAGTTGCTGATGAAGACACTTAGATGTGTGAACATTTGGACACTAGGTACAACACTCATTGTGAGTTGCTGATGACACAACAGGCGTATTTTACAACAACATGTTACTAACTTGGTACCTATAAAAGAATTTAATAAAATTTTTCTATAGAGGTGAGTTTTAGTACTCCTAGAAAAAGAAGAATTTCCAGAAGGCTCATTCTTACATGATATTCAATATATTTTGAGGGCTGTATGGGTTTCCAATATGATTGTTTGCAATGCTTGTTGATGCATTATAATTTTGATCAGGGTTTTGCCTGCCAGTGCTATAGCTTACAATGTTGATGCTTATAATTTTTTATCTAGGTCTTGCTGAGTTCCATTGTTCTTCCAGAGAGAGAGAGAGAGAGAGAGAGAGGGTTTAGGGAGAGAGGAAGGGAGGTATGGAAGGGAAGGGGGAGGAAGGGAAGGGGGAGGAAGAGACAGGGGAAAGGGCGACATAATGGTAGCATAATAGGAAGAACTGGTACTTACATTTTTCATGGTTGATTGTAGCATGGTCAAACAAGATTGTCTTTTTGATAAATAGTGAAATTCTTGTACTCTTATCATCTCTATGATAGGTATCTTGGTCAAACAGGATTGTGCTTTAATTGGAAGGGTGCGAGTTGTTTAACAATATGCTAGTACTTGAGAGTAAGATTAGTTCATTTCATTTTAGTGAATCATTAGACACTCATCAAAAGAAAATTTCATTATTCTTATATTCCCATCCTCGGTATGTAGGTATGTAGCATGTATTTAAGGAAGAGATAGAGAGATGAATATAACAATAGTCAACATGGAATACTGTGTTTAATTTAATATATCCTAATCTTCTACAGACATGCATACGCTCACTTCCTTTGTACTGTAGGCCCAAACTACATATTATAACGAAACAATCTTGAAGCAAAAATCCCCCTTTTAATGCTTTAAAATTTGAGCTTATCTTAAAATTTTCGTGGTCACTGTGTTATTGTCTATTTTGTTTTGTTTTAATTTCAGAGAGGGAGGCTGTTACGTGATTCTTATCCCCACTTAATTTATCATTCATGTCGCTTCTTATACAATCCTTTTTATTTTTTATTTTTTATTTTTTTATTATATATATATATATATATATATATATATAT
>JAESVK010000302.1:79507-113386 GCA_017140935.1 Hamamelis virginiana | reverse complement strand
TTGGAATTATTTCATATTGCCAATACATAATCTATGCTAATCCAAAATGCCCAAAGAACAAGAATGGCTTTGGAAAAGCTTGTAAATGTTTACTTATATGTATTTTTTCGTGAAAGATCTGATATCCTTCAAGGATTTGTCTTGGTAGAATTTTTGTTGTTGGTCCTAAGTGTTCCCACCAGTCAAGAAACCAGAGCGGAACATCTCGAGAGAATTTTTGTCAAAATTGTTTATATTGGGTTCTTGCGCATTTTGTCATGGCTAGATGTGGTTGAAAAAGAGAGAGAAATATAGAGAAAATGAAAGATCAAGGGAGCAAGCAAAAACAATCACACACCATACACAAGAGATTACGTGGTTCGGCTTCTAGCCTACATCCACGGGCAGCAAGATCATCAAATCCACTATAGAAAATATAAGATTGCAAGAAGGGTTTTCTCTAAATCCCCAAATCCATGTACTCCCAAAGAAATCTCTATATTGAGTTGCTCATTTCATTGAAAGAGGCCTTCTCTTGCCTCCATTAGGGGTCTTGAACCCTTGAGCATCGTCCCCCACTTTTGATGAGAATGCTGGCTTTTATAGGGGGTGGTGTGATGTGAGTTGCCCTAGTTCCATGTGGCTGTTCTTTATTGATCCATATGTCATGCACCCATTGGTCCACATGTCACCTTTGACTTGGTCTTATTTTGACTAAACCATACATATTTTGACTGTCAACATTTAGCCCCCTGCCTGATAGAAGCATGTAAACTGTACGCTACTATAAAACACAAAAAGATACATAAGCAATAGTTGTCGACACAACAAAGTAATCTTCAATCTCAAGGTAGCAAGCACTACCAATAAATTACATACTAGGTCCATCGACCTTAGTTACTGGACAAAATTCCACCAGAGTCTAGGTTTGTCGACCTTAGCCTCAATCCAAGAGCCAGTCATAGGTGAGGTTCCTTGACTCTTGCCCAGGGTTAAATATCGGCCGATACCATACGTATCGGGCGATACGTATCGGAAATCAAAGGGACCTGTACGAGATTTACGCCTTCACCGTATGTGAATGGAAAATCACATAGTATCGGGGCCGATACCATACATATCGGGGAGTAACGGACCTATTCGCCGCTACGGAGCCGTTACAGCCGATACAAAATGAATAGAGAAGAAGCTAGCGTGGGTTTTAAACCGCAGAGTGAAACTGTTCATTGCCGTTGCTGCCGATGACCGGAGCAACTCTCGCCACCAACTGCAGTTTCTGTGTCCGTCATGGTCATCGTCATTGGCGGTGGCTGGTAACTCATTAATATCCAGCGTTAAAGAGCTTTCAAACTAGTGAATATATATATATATATATCTTTAGTATTCCAGGGAATACTTCCAGCAGCTTCCACGGAATCCACGCAATGCCTTCTCCTTTTCTATTAAAGCACTAGAGTTTGCCACCTGTAGCTTTGAAAAGTCAAAGCTAATATATTTTAACTATAAAACATATTATCAATTTATTATGTTATACAAGTATTATAAATTAACAAAAAGTATTTTTAATTATAAAATATGCTTAAAATTATTAAAAAAAATAATATTATATTAAAAGTTAATAAAAATTCTTAAAATATTTTTAAATATAATAAAATTCTTAAAATATTATTTAAAAAATATTTATAAAAATTACAAAAATTTAGGAAAAAAATTTAACATATCAGAAAATTTATAAAAACTATAAAAAAATATTTTTAAAATCTAAAAAACTAATCGTTGGATTTGATGATCCACTTATATGTATCATGAATACAAAAAATCACATGGATCCAACGGTCGTTTTTTTTTTTTTTTTAAATAGATTAACAGTTTTCACAATTTTTTCATTATTGTTTACTATTTTTTTTTTAAATTGTAAAAACTGACCGTTAGATCAATATGATTTTTTGCATTCATGATAAGTATAAGTGGAACATCAAATCCAACGGTTGGTTTCTCGAAATAGTTGTTCCAAATTAGTCAGATGCACTAGGGTGGACAAAAAGGGAAGACAAATGGAATTTTTCTAATTTATTATATAAATCATAGAAATTAAAAAATGAAAAACTGTTTGAAAACATTAATATACAGTCCTAAAAGGTTTATACATGCATATAACTGCTTTTGGGGGTTGGTGTGGAAAAAAAAAAAAAAATTTACGGCCACGGCGCCCGTTACCCGTTACGTATCACCCGATACACCCGATACCCGTTACCCTTTACCGTTACCCGTTACGGACCCGTTACCCGATACTTAAAACCATGCTCTTGCCTCCAATTAGAATCCAACCATAAGCTAGGTTTGCAGACTTTAGCCATAAACAAGCCTGAAGGGAATAAAGATAGTTCGTTTACCTTAGTTTCCACTATGGTGATGGGGAATCCTTATGGAGAGCATCCACAGAGGAGCATTAACTACTTGGTGGACACCCTTAGCTTAGTGAAAGGGAAAACAAATGGTGAAGGCCTCCTCACACCTCGACCTCACTTGAGGGTCAAGGCTGCGAGTGCATAATTGGGGTGAAGACCTCATCGCACGTGCGAGTGCATCATTTAGGTGAAGACCTCGCGCCTGTGAGTGCATTATTCAGGTGAAGACCTCATCGCATCTGCGAGTGCATTATTCAAGTGAAGAACTCCTCGCGCCTGCGAGTGCATTAATGGGGTAAAGACCTCGCGCCTGCGAGTGCATCATTCAAGTGAAGACCTCGTCGCATCTGCGAGTGCATCATTCAAGTGAAAAAGTCCTCGCGCCTGCAAGTGCATCACTGGGGTGAAGACCTCCTCCCGCCTGCGAGTGCATGCATCACTGGGGTGAAGACCTCCTCGCATCTGCGAGTGCATCATACAAGTGAAAAACTCCTCGCGATTGCGAGTGCATCACTGGGGTGAAGACTTCCTCGTGCCTGCTAGTGCATCATTCAGGTGAAGACCTCCTCGCATCTGCGAGTGCATCATTCAAGTGAAGAACTCCTCGCGCCTGCATGTGCATCAATGGGGCAAAGATCTCCTCGCGCCTGCGAGTGCGTCATCCAGGTGAAGACCTCCTTACACATGCCAGTGCATCATTTAAGTGAATAACTCCTCGCGCCTGCGAGTGCATCATTGGGGTGAAGACCTACTCGCGCCCGTGAGTGCATCACACCCACACACTCTGAGGTGGTCATCAACCCTTGGTGGGCATCCGCCCTTTTGCAGGAATCCTTATGTGCATGAAACATGCAAGAGCACATGGGAAGCGAGAGTTTGAGCCATGTATACTGTGAATAAGCGTTATGGTAGTTGTGCATTTATTTGAGGGCATCAGAGTAAGATTTAACAATCTTATTGCCCCCCCAAATGCAATTATCCTCATGAGGTAAGAGTGTCCCTTGCACAAAAGTGATGAAGTATTTCATTAGTATATGCAAGTAATAATTTGCTTTTAAGGCATAATTTGCGATAAAGAAAACTATCGTTATGTGGTTCATCCATGACGGTGATAATAATATCGTGTGAGTATAAAATTATCAATCGACCAATTTGAATATCCTGACAATCATTGCATGTAGCAAGACTAGTCATGTGAGTACATGAATATGCTGAGCATCAACATAGCTTGGAATGATTAACCAATGCGTACAATTGGAGCCACTACGACATGGATTTTATTGTGCCATCACAAATATACAAGAAATCCCAATCAAGGTGATAATGAGGCATAAAGCCCCCCAATGCATCACTAGTATTTTGCAGTGCCATGAGCATTAGACAGTATGAACATAGGAGTTCCTCTACACAAATGATGTGCTTGCAAGGTAACTTTAATTAGTACTAATGATTAAATCACAGGCCAAGGGATGAGTGGTAACTGCACACAGTATTTATATAGCACCAACAACATTATGTAATCGAAATAATTCATGTGAATTATTAGGATTCCCCATGTAGAATAGCCTGGCATAAATTTTGCGTGAACAACCATAATAATTGATGCAATTGAGTCAGAGATGCATCACATAACAATTAATATTGTAGAGGATTACTAATGTCATGAGTTTGACAAATAATAATTGAGACATGCATTAAGTAGCAGGGTTTGCCCAGGAGAGAGCCAAACTGTAAAACCCAAAGTCATGTTGAGATGCTTGTAAACTCGGACCAAGGTCCTCAACCTAAGGATAACATGATAGATATACCAAGCATTCCAAATATAGATGTTTAGAGTAAGCAATTTTATCATATGGTTTCCAAAAAGATAAAGTAGCCCCTATAAAATTGAGGAATGAAAGCATCATTAGCAAGCAATAAATTCCAACTGCATAATTAGTATGCCATGCAATTAAATCTCCTAGTGGTAGACACCATGGTGTTTATGCATACCTGAGAAGTAATGCTCACGCATAATTTTAAAGATTTCATGAAATATGTAATATTGGGTGTGTTTATGTTGCACATAAACTTGATAGAGGCATGAAAGATATGAGCCAAGTTGCTAAATTAGCAAGGCAAATAAACAGAATTTACGAATAAGGAAAGAATATACCCGAATTAGAGTAGCAGAAAATGCCATGTCGTAGTGGCTATAGCCCCCCCCTTTATGTGAAGGCATCAATGTTATTAGGCCTTTACATACACCCAAGACCAAGTGGTTGTAATATGGCAAGTTGCATAATAATAACACAGTGGGCCCATGCATTGCTGATTGTGAGTAGCACCAAGGTTCCTTTTGTCATAAAGAGGGCAGCAACCGACGTGAATTTTTTTTTTTTTTTTCAATTATGGGTCCATCAAAGCATGATTGCATGAGGGAATTGTCTTGTAGAGGTGAGCATCTGCTCCCGTAAGGTCGCCATTGTAATGAAAAGTGGCACCCGCCACAGCAGCCTTTGCAGGGTCGGGGTTGAGGCGAGCAACTGCACAAATTAAGGTTGCTAATACTGGTGTTGAGGTCGAAACTTGACTGGACCGTTAAGTTGGCACACCATTGCAAGTTGAAAAATGCTTGACATTAGGCTGAAATCGCTATCCAGTGAGATCGCAAGGTCGTCGAGGAGGCGTGCCGAGGTTGCCATAGGTGAGACCACGAGGTCATCTAGGCCGACATTCTTACAGATTGAGGTCGTCGAAATGTGCACTTGTGAGGTCATAGAAGCACCCAATTGCAAATTGATGTCTTCCGTTGTGGTGAGAGGCGGCACCCGTCACATCACACTTGGTAAGGTTGGCACGATCAAGCTGACCATAAGGTGTTGATTGCATAACGAGGTTGATGTAGGTAGTGTGTAATACTCAGCAAGGTCGTAGCTCATCATTCGCAGCACCTAAGTCGAGTATGTTGTGGAGTTGAGGTAGGCACGCAGTGAGGTTGCCGCTAAACTCCATTTCAGCATTCACGTATAATGCTTGCATTTCATAGAGTTTAGGTTGCCGCTATAAATTTTGACAGAGCCAATGAGATGCACATGGTCCCGGTGGCGCAATTATGACCTGAGGTTGCTAGCTAGTGGTGAGGTCGTGATATGACAGGACCTTGAGGTCGCATAGGCATACAATTGCAAACTGAGGTATGCATGATTGAAATCAAATCAATTCGCGAAGGACGAAATCACTGCCTTGTGCCCATAATTAGGCATATGTATCAATCCTGGAGTGCCGAAGGATAGGTCCCCATAGCTGATTGCATTCTAAACCATTGTGTTTTGCATTAGTAAGGTAAGGACGGGGTGCAGTCAAATTGCCATCAAGGGTGAGCTAACTTTGGTGTCGGTTGCATACTCGCAGGGAAATATTGGTAGAAATGGAAGGCGTGACTCTGGGTTAAGCTTGCTTTGGTGAGCAGACTTCACAGTAGCAGCCAGCACATACCCAGGGTGAGTTCCCTTAGGTTTGCATAAATAATACTTACCCAAGATCGGCTTATTACATCGAGAGTGCCAAACATAACTGTCGTTTGTTTTTTTATTTTTTTATTTTTTTATTTTTTTTAACAGCACCATACTAGATCATTCAAAGGCCAATCAATAACTTTTCCCATGAGGTCAGACTTGTGGCATAATCTTATCAACCTGAAGCTTCCAATAATGTGACATGGAGCATCAATGCGCACCGAATTAATTGAGGTCGACTTGGAATATTCAGAAAAGCAAGGCAGCATGAGCAAGATATATATATATATATATATATATATATATATATATATATATATATATATATATATATATATGTCGACGTAAATGCTTTTTATCCACTGCTTCTAAGTCGATTGTCACAGATAGGCACAACATATGTCCAGGTCGCACCAAAATAGGCAAACTCATTCCAAGTGAAGGGACGGACCCATTAATGTGCATGCTACTGTTGATTGCATGCAAAACATAGGGGAAAGAGAGAGCATGGAGTCATCAACTCGCGAAGATCAAGATCGCTGCCCTTATTTCCTTGGTGCACTGGTGGAATCCAGGTTTCAATTCTGATAGGGGCAAGGTCGACACCATATATAGTAGAGGCGAGATCATCGCCATAGTAGTTGCTGAGGTCGATGCCATAGTGTTTGTCAAGATCGACACCCTAGTCACACCATTAATGAAGCAAAAATGATTAAACATGACTGATGGGGTTGACACCACAGTGGCTGCAGTGCAAGGTCGATATCATAGTTATGCTAGTGGAGGCAATAATAAATAGCATAACCTAGTGAGACCGTTAGGGTGAACGTCTTCACAGATTGACGTTGCCACGGCAGTGATTGCATGCCGAGGTCGCAACACAAGTGTGATAAAGGACGAGGTCGCTGATTAGCTTGTTGCTGCATTGAACAACAGAGAGACATCAAAGTCCCTGTCAATAGCATTAGTTGCATGTCAATAGTGAAATGTGCAAAGTCATAAGATGAGGTGCTGCACTTGTGGCCCCTAGGCTGAGACCGACAATACAGTGTGATATTTTTTGCCAAAACATGAGGGAGAGAGTTTAGAGTTCACTTAGTTCGCTATGGGTGCTTGTTTGGTCTGCCTCGAGGTAGCCCCTACTTTGAGGTCGAGGTGGGCCATCGCTCGACCTGTCCCATAACATAGTGGCTGCCTGTGAGGTCGTTGGTGCATCACCATATGCCTCGCCCTCACTGAGGGCTGAGGTCGCAAGTACATCGTTACTGTGAAGAACTCCTCGCGCCTCGCCCTCACGGAGGGCCGACGTCGCGAGTGCATCACTATGCGGGTCAGGCCAATAATCTAGCCTATTTTTTGCAAGTTGCCATGTCCATGATGGCATACATAAGTCACAATGGGGTTGAGGGTCTCGAGAACACTATAGGATTGAAGTACATTTGTTAGTCGCATGCAAATCATGTTGGTGACATCCCATGCATAACGGTGGACCAGATTGCACATGGTCATCTTCATAATAATATAGATGGGTCTTAGTTGCTGCTATGTGATCATGCAAATCTTCATTTAGCATGAAGTGGTGGGCACATCGCTTGGGCCACATGGAGCTGTCTGTAGTAAACACGACCTCACCTCCTTAAGCTGTTAACAACAGTCTCGCAAGGTTGTAGATGCACCAGATTGATAAATAAATGGCCTGCGGTAGGGATAGTGAGGTCGGCACTGTAGTGGCTGTTGAGGTCGAATGGTCGATACTAAGGTCGCACCAGTAATAAAGCAACAATAAGTCAGTAATTGATGAAGTCAACACCATTATGGCTGCCGAAGGTGACACCATAGCACAACAACGATGAGGCAAAAATAAATAGCACAACTGTAGTGAGATCTTTGGGGTGAACATCGTCACAGATTGACATGGCAACGGTATTGACTACATACCAAGGTCGCAGCCAGGGTGATCAACTTGCCAAGGGCAAGGTCGTGGTTGATTTGCATATGGCCCGACTATTCTTTCCATTGGAAAGTTGTCGATTGTGGAGACAATTAGGCATCCCATTACAATCGGATATAATCCGCCATGCATAAAAGTGTTGTGGCAGCGGGGTCGAGAGGTAAGAAGCTTGGGGCCGCCAACTCACCCAGTCGCCCCAAGGATGATATCCCATATATCCAAGCAAGCCTGCCGTTGCAGCGAGATGCATCCAGATGAAATGTGGGGCAGTCAAACAGGTGAGCCTGAGCTCTCACGCAGCTGCCTTCGTGGGGCTTGAGGTGGCAAGGGTGGACCTTGGACAGGCCAGGCCGCTAACCATGCAAAGATTTTTTATTTTTTATTTTTTTATTTATTTTTTTCAAAATGGCCAAATCGACTTTGCCATTGGTACCTACGCACTCACCTACGCACTCACCTACGCACTCACCCTCGTGATGCTCCCTTGCACATGCGATAGTATTACCATGCACAAGCTTTGTGTAGGAATACGGACCGAGTAATTTTTGTCATTCATGTGTTTCTTTTGTCACTGCAAAAGTGCTGCCTAGGAGAGTGGGACAAACAACTTTTTGCTATTTTTGTGTTGCTGCAGAAGAGTGCATAGAAAGATGACCAAATGGCTTTTGCTACTTTTATGTATAGTCTGCCACTTCAATGCGGGAGACTGAACCACTGACTTTGCTAATTTTGTATGTATAAAGAGCATAGACGCTAACACAAGCAATGTATATGCTATAAAAGTAAAAGTGCCCAAGGTAAATACTAAAAAAGTAAGTGATATGTACACCATTGTTGAGGTGTTGACCAAAGAGAAGCAAATGTAGAAAGCAAGAGCCCATTACACAAGGAAAAGTAGTGCGGAGTGTCTGCACTTGCTAAGAGCAATTTTCTGGGAGCATCATCTCCAAGGTTGACTTGGAGTATTGCTGCACAATCGAGCTGAGGTCGACCCCAATAGGGGCCCCTATCCTTTTTTTTTTTTTTTTTTTAAAACTGTATCAGTGCTTAAGGGAATAGACTCAAAAGCAGTTCTTGCCACTTTTATGTATATCTTGTAGCTTCACCAGTGGTGCTTGGGAGAACGGACCCTCTGGCTTCGCTATTTTCATGTATGGTCCTTGCAGAGCATAGATATTGGTACAAGCCAAGCAAAACCAAGAAAAAGCAAAAGGTACTTTTGCATAGATGTTGATCCAAGAAAAGCAATTAAGCAAATGTGGAAGGTGCTATGTCTGCACTTGTTGATCCAAGAAAGAAAAAGCACATGTTAAGAGCACATCCCTGGGATTATTACCTCAAGGTCGACATAGAGCATTCTTGCACGACCAAGGTAGCTGCGGTCGACCCGAATAAAATGCATTACCAACTTGCCTCACATATCAACCTTGGCCTTGGACAGAAATAAGAATGAGCTAACTCTAAGCTCATCAAACTCCCTTCTCTATGCCTTTCAACCCATTGCAAATCCAGCCACCTAGTGCCGTTTGAAAGAGGAGGTGTTCCTCCGACAAAGCACACCAGAGCACTACTCTGTACGAGCACCTCCCCAACGGAGTCTCCAAATGTTTATACTGGGTTCTTGCACATTTTGTCATGGCTAGAAGTGGTTGAAAGAGAGAGAGAAATATAGAGAAAGTGAAAGATCAAGGGAGCAAGCAAAAACAATCACACACCATACACAAGAGATTACGTGGTTCGGCTTCTAGCCTACATCCACAGGCAGCAAGATCATCAAATCCACTATAGAAAATATAAGATTACAAGAAGGGTTTGCTCTCAATCCCCAAATCCAATGTACACCCAAAGAAATCTCTATATTGTGTTGCTCATTTCATTGAAAGAGGCCTTCTCTTGCCACCATTAGGGGTCTTGAACCCTTGAGCCTCATCCCCCACTTTTGATGAGAATGCTAGCTTTTATAGGGGTGGTGTGATGTGAGTTGCCCTAGTTCCATGTGGCTGTTCTTTATTGGTCCATATGTCATGCACCCATTGGTCCACATGTCACCTTTGACTTGGTCTTATTTTGACTATAACATACATATTTTGACTGTCAACAAATATAAAACATCCATGAATGACGGAATATCATAACATACTTTTTTTTTTTTTGATAATCAACGATTATATTAAAAAACCAAAGAGGACAAGGAGTCCTACTTACAAGAAAATCAAAGAAAAAACAAAAAAAACAACATACTCAAGGATTACAAATAGCCACCCAATTATCCCTAATGATGAACAAAGGAACACTCTTAAACTCTCTCGTCTCCGAAACCTATGAAGAGGTTAAAAAACAAATTTTATCCCACAAACTTTGAATAGACTGACTTTTATCATAAAAAATTCCTTGCATTTCTCTCAAGCCAAATTACCCAGAAAATAGCTAAAACAAAACACTTCCATACAATGGAAGCTCTCAAAGAAGACCCAAAAACCTTAAAAACAATCTCCATCATCTGAAAAGCATGTTGAGGAACAACCCAAAGCTCATCACCAAGCTAAATCAAAAAACACCACAACTCCCTGGGAACCGGACTTTGTAAAAAAAGATGATCAATACTCTCTTCCTCTCCACAACACATCACACACCACTGTGGAGAAAGATACCAAGCAGGCATTCTCCTCTGAAGAAGGTCATTAGTATTAATTCTTTTATGAGCCACTAACATACTTCTGACTCCAATCTTTTTTTGAAATGTTGAATAGCTTACTGAAGCTTATTACTTGATAAATTCTTTTCTATTTGTTGATGCTTTATTTCCTTTTTCATATATATATATATATATATATATATATATATTCATTTATATCTAAAATGTAAATTCAATGTAAATTTCCGTGCTACTTTTTTTTTGAGTTGGGGTATTTTTACTGAAGTAGTCTACAGTTGCTGGGAGTTTTCTATAAGTTTTTTGAACAATTTTCTATGTGGACCAGTGTTTTGAGAACAATTGACTCTTCTAAATGTTTTCGATGGTCAAAAGGATAAGAATATATTGGAATGCATGATGAGAAACATTACAAAAGTGGAAGGGTCTACTCCTTTCCAGAATCAAGTTTCTCAGTGACTGTACGTGTAAGTAGTCATCTATGTGGCAAGCACACTGATAAGGTTGTTGCTTTTTACAATGGTACCTACAAAATGAACTATGACAAAGGTGTCACTGTCATTAACACTATGGTAAAAAAAGCTATGGTGTGTGCTCTTGTTACACTGGTAATCATATGAATTAGGATGGCTAACATATGAAACTTACAAGTTTGATGTAGTATGGTAGCTCATATGACCTCAAAGTTATTCAGGTCTTCTACTAACTTATCATGCCAAAGGCGTAAAATTCAGTAGTGATTAATCTTTACTATGATAAATCATTGTTGAAAATTTAATCTCCTTTTCCAGGTTTTGGAGGCTGTGGGTCCTATTATTTTTTTATCTACAGATACAAGGAAACTAAGAAATGAGGGGTTTTTAAGTCCATTTCATCCTCGATATCCAGACATACTCACAAATTCTGCTCACCCAATGGTAGGTACTCTTCTCTTGCATGATCTCAAGATATGTTATAAACTTAGAATGTTCTGAACCTGCTGACTGTAGCTACTATTTTCAGTGTTATTAATTTGAAATCTTTGTTAAGTGGGATATTCAAAGTGAACCACACTGCATTTATCATATTTTTTCCCTGCAGAGAGCCCAAGATTTAGCAAATGTTACTTCTTACCGGGAATGGGTATTATTTGGGTATCTTGTTTGCCCTGATGAGCTACTTCGTGTCACTAGCATTGACATTGCTCTGGTACATCCCACACATTTCTTCATTCATTTTGCTCTTGTTATGCAGTAAAGTTTGTATTTAAATTGCATCTGTACCCGGGGAAAAACACAAGCATATAACAAATTTCATGATCTTATGAAAAATAGTATCCCACACATGGAGTGCTAACTTTCTGGTCAGAGATATATCTTTAAGCTCTTTGTACAATGTTTTACTCCTGCGAATGTGTACATATTTTTAAAAACATGGCAAAACACAAACACTTAAAATGAGCAAGGTATAATTGGCATGGATGCGAGGAAATTCATGAAGGTGCTGTGACTGACATATATATGCAGTATTTGTCATGGACTTCTCAAAAAAATTTGTGAATGCTATAGATCCATTGCTATGCTGTTGCATATCCTGCATATATATATGTCTACAATAATGAAATGCTGATTTGGTTGTGTTATTGTTAAATGGTCCTTGAAAATCTCAATTGACAAGATCATCCGATTTAAATTTATATGTGGTGGGGATCAGTGGTAGCAGCACCCTTTAAAATTATATAAAAGGCGTGTAAAGGAGGATTCTAAAGCCCAAGCTGTAATTTGGCTTATGTTAGATGATGTAGGGCCCACTTGGGACCTTGTATAATTGAGTTTAGTCATGTTGGGTTTTACATTGGCTTTATTTAGTTTAGGTAGTTTTATTGGATCTTTTGGGTTTGGTTTAGCCTACTTGGCTACTTAATTTATTCTCCAAGTTTGCTTGCTCTTCAAATTTTGTAGGCTATATAAATGATGTAATAGCAGAATTTTGGGGACGAATTCGAAATAGAATTCTTACATCTATTGGAGCTCTTGAAGGTTGTGTGATACAATTTTAATACTAGGCGTGATGCCTAAGGCGTTCTAGGGGTTGTTGGCCCAAAATATACTCTAGAGGGGGGGGGGGGGGGGGAATAGAGTATTGGCAATTAAAAAACAATTTACAAATAGAATTTGTGTGTTTTTGAAAACTGAAAAAGTTTAATAACTAGAATGCAAATTGAATCACAACTCAGCAATTAATATAGCAAGTATATGAATTGAAATGCAAGAGATAGAGTTAGAGATTCAAACACAATGATTTTAACGTGGTTCGGTCTCCGCCTACATCCACGCCTCAAGATCTCCGTCTAGAGGTTTAATCCACTATCAATCTCACTTCCGGTGGAGATTAAAACCTTTACACAGCATTCTTTCATGGTGGAAGACTCTCACCAACAATCTTCTTTAATTATGGAAGATTCTCACTGTTACAGAATATATATGTATATATTAGCTTCTTAATTAGCATAATTCTAGGCTTAAGTTTAGGTTTCCTAATTGTTTTGTTTCCTTAAATAGTTTCTTTACTTTGTATATATATATGTGTACCTTGGTTCAATATTGATATGAAATACACAATTCTTTTCATCTAAATTAACATGGTATCAGAGCATTAGGTTTTCGAAATTAGGGTTTTGTTTTGAGTCTCTTACATAAACACAAAATAGGGTTTTGTGTCTTTTAGGGTTCCATTTTCTTGGAAACCCTATTTGGAGTAGCCCCTCATCCTCACTGCCGGCCTAGAATGGAAGCATAGCCTCCGACCGGCGCTCGCTTGAAGTCCGGTGACTGGAGGAGCCGCGCGTGAGCCTCACGCGCCACTACAAACTTTCTGACTTTGAGGGTTCCATTTTCTAGAAATCCTATTTGGAGGAATTATTTATCATCACCGCCGGTTCAGAAGTGTTCCCCAGCCGCCGATCTGCGCTCGACCAGATTCCGGTGACCAGCAGCCCCGCGCGTGAGCCCCACGCGCCGCCGCGTGTCTATGCGCGTGACCCCACGCGCCACCTTGTTGGCCAGTGATCTTTTCCAGTTGGTTTTTCTCCCCTTTTTCAGTGGATCTATTCTGATTTAAGTCCGTCAAGGAACTATGGCTGAAAACAAATCTATTGTTATATCGGATATGGTGCCCGTGATGTCTAAAATCACGGACCATAAGCTAAATGGCTCGAATTATTTGGATTGGAGTAAGACCGTTCGACTTTATCTTCGGAGTATTGACAAAGATACTCATTTGACTGATGATCCTCCCAACGATGGTTCGAAGCAGACATGGCTCCGAGAAGATGCTCGCTTATTCCTGCAGATTCGAAACTCTATTGATAGTGCGGTGATTGGCTTGATTAATCATTGTGAGTTTGTTAAAGAGCTGATGGATTATTTGGATTTCTTGTATTCTGGTAAAGGGAACGTTTCTCGCATATATGAGGTGTGCAAAGCATTTTATCGTGCAGAGAAACAAGATGAGTCTCTTACGACTTATTTTATGGCATTCAAGAAAACTTATGAGGAGCTTAATATGTTGTTGCCTTTTAGCCCTGATGTAAAGGTTCAGCAACACCAACGAGAGCAAATGGCTATCATGAGTTTCCTTGCTGGTCTTCCTTCTGACTTTGAGACTGCTAAGTCACAGGTTTTTTCTGATTCTAAGGTCTCTTCTTTACAAGAAGTTTTTAGTCGAGTACTCCGCACAGAAGTTACTCCGCCGGTTCAACTCAGTGGTGCTTTAGTGAGTCGAAATAATAATTATGAGCCTGGACGACCAACCAATCAGCGTGGAAACAAAGGAGGAAGTTCACAAGGGTTTGAAACTCGGCCACAGAATTCTGGAGGAATTGTGTGCAATTATTGTCATAAGCCTGGACATATGAAGCATGAATGTAGAAAGCTTCAGTATAAGAATCAGAGAGCTCATTCGGCCCACGTTGCATCTACTAATGATAATTCAGAAAAATCAGTTCTTATCTCTGCAGATGAATTTGCTAAGTTTTCACAGTATCAGGAATCACTAAAGTCTTCATCTCCTTCTATCACTGCCATTGCTGATTCAGGTAAATCAAATGCGTGTCTTTTTTCCTCATCCTCCAAATGGGTCATTGATTCTGGTGCCACAGATCACATGACAGGTAATTCTAATCTTTTTTCTATGTTTAAGTCACATACTTCTACTTCTACTGTTACTTTAGCCGATGGGTCACCATCTTGTGTTCGTGGGTCTGGCACGATTACTCCTACCCCTCTGCTTCCTCTGTCATCTGTCTTACATTTACCTAATTTATCTTTTAATTTGCTCTCTGTCAGCCAGCTTACTCGTAATCTTAACTGTTGCATCTCATTCTTTCCTGATCATTGCTTATTTCAGGATCTTATGACGAAGAAGATTATTGGTAAAGGACATGAGTCTGGAGGCCTCTACATTCTTGACACACCAATACCTCAATCTGTTGCTTGCTCTGGTGTTACATCTCCCTTTGAGGCTCATTGTCGGTTGGGTCATCCATCTCTTCCTTTGCTCAAGAAGCTTTGTCCACAGTTTAGTCAGGTGTCTTCATTAAATTGTGAGTCGTGTCAGTTTGCAAAACACCATCGTCTTAGTTCGAGTCCAAGAGTCAATAAACGTGCTAGTGTTCCTTTTGAATTAGTTCATTCTGATGTTTGGGGTCCTTGTCCTATTGTGTCTAAACCGGGATTTAAGTATTTTGTTACTTTTGTGGATGATTATTCTCGTGTAACTTGGTTATACTTAATGAAAAGTCGTTCTGAGTTGTTTTCAATTTTTTGTGCATTTTGTGCTGAGATTAAAATTCAATTTAATGTTTCAATTCGTACTTTGCGAAGTGATAATGCCAAAGAATATACGAAAACTTTGTTTCAAACTTATATGGCTCAGAATGGCATGCTTCATGAGACTTCTTGTGTTGATACTCCATCTTAAAATGGAGTAGCAGAACGAAAGAACAGACATCTTCTTGAAACTGCACGAGCCTTATTATTTCAAATGAATGTTCCTAAACCTTTTTGGGCCGATGCAGTTTCTACAGCATGTTTTTTAATTAATCGCATGCCCTCATCTGTTCTTCATGGAGAGATTCCTTACAAAATTCTTTTTCCTACCAAATCTTTATTTCCTGTTGATCCTCGGATATTTGGTAGCACTTGTTTTGTTCGAGATGTTCGTCCGCATGTAACCAAATTAGATCCCAAGTCTTTGAAGTGTGTCTTCCTTGGTTATTCTCTTCTTCAGAAAGGTTATAGATGTTACTGTCCTAGTCTTAACAAATATCTTGTCTCAATTGATGTTACCTTCATGGAAGACACACCCTATTTTCCGTCTTCTCCTCCTCCCGCACATCAGGAGGAGGATGATGATTTGTTAGTCTATTCCATTACATCCTTCGAACCTGTATCGGAACCTGCTCCTATCAAGCCTCCTATTCTTCAAGTCTACTCCAGGCGTAGACCTCTTGATTCATGTCCTGCCCCTGCTACTTCGTCATCAGATCCAGTACCGAGCGATGATCTTCCTATTGCGTTACGCAAAGGTAAACGCCACTGCACTTATCCTATTTCTTCTTTTGTTTCTTATAACTGCCTGTCGTCTTCCTCTTGTTCCTTTATTGCTTCCCTTGATACTATTACTATTCCTAAAACCATTCATGAAGCAATATCTCATCCTGGTTGGCATAATGCAATGATAGAAGAAATGAATGCTTTAGATGACAATGGTACTTGGAACTTGGTTGATTTACCTTCCGGGAAACGGGCTATAGGATGCAAGTGGGTGTTCACAGTTAAAGTCAATCCAGATGGGTCAGTTGCTCGATTGAAAGCCCGTCTTGTCGCTAAGGGATATGCTCAAACCTATGGAGTGGACTATTCTGATACTTTTTCTCCTGTGGCTAAATTGACATCTGTTCGGTTGTTTATATCTATGGCAGCTACTCACCATTGGCCTTTGCATCAACTCGATATCAAGAATGCTTTTCTTCATGGTGATCTTCAAGAGGAGGTGTATATGGAGCAACCTCCTGGTTTTGTTGCTCAGGGGGAGTCTGGGAGAGTTTGTCACCTTCGAAAGTCTCTGTATGGTTTGAAACAGAGTCCTCGTGCTTGGTTTGGAAAATTTAGTCAGGCTATTGAAAAGTTTGGGATGATCAAAAGTAAGTCTGACCACTCTGTGTTCTACAAACATTCAGAAGCTGGTATCATTCTTTTAGTTGTGTATGTGGATGACATTGTTATTACTGGAAGTGATACTACGGGAATCTCATCCCTTAAGTCTTGCCTTCATACTCAGTTTCATACGAAGGACTTGGGGATGCTAAAGTATTTCTTGGGTGTTGAAGTCACAAGGAGTAAAAGATGTATCTTTCTATCTCAGAGAAAATATGTCCTTGACTTATTAACTGAGACAGGAAAATTGGGAGCAAAGCCTTGTAGTGCCCCAATGACTCCAAACATGCACCTCACAGCAGATGGGGAACTATTTGAAGATCCTGAGAGATATCGAAGGTTGGTTGGAAAGCTGAATTACCTTACCGTGACTCGTCCAGATATTGCATATTCTGTCAGTAGTGTTAGTCAGTTCATGTCATCCCCAACAGTTCATCATTAGGCAGCATTAGAACATTTTTTGTGTTATTTGAAAGGAGCACCTGGACGTGGTATCATATATACAGATCATGGACACACTAACATTGAATGTTTCTCAGATGCAGATTGGGCAGGTTCCAAAGTGGATAGAAGATCCACATCAGGCTATTGTGTTTTTGTTGGAGGAAATTTGGTCTCATGGAAAAGTAAGAAGCAGAATGTTGTGTCACGATCAAGTGCTGAATCAGAATATAGAGCTATGGCACAGTCTGTGAGTGAGATAATGTGGTTATATCAGCTCTTGAACGAAGTAGGTCTTAAAACTTCATTACCAGCAAAATTGTGGAGTGATAACCAAGCTGCCCTTCATATTGCACCTAATCCTGTGTTTCATGAGCGAATGAAGCACATTGAAATTGATTGTCATTTTGTTCGTGAGAAAATTCAGCAAGGTTTGATTTCTACAGGATATGTGAAGATTGGAGAACAATTAGGGGATATCTTCACAAAAGCTCTAAATGAGATTCGGGTTGATTATCTTTGTAACAAGTTGGGCATGATTAATATCTATGCTCCAACTTGAGGGGGAGTGTTACAGAATATATATGTATATATTAGCTTCTTAATTAGCATAATTCTAGGCTTAAGTTTAGGTTTCCTAATTGTTTTGTTTCCTTAGATAGTTTCTTTACTTTGTATATATATATGTGTACCTTGGTTCAATATTGATATGAAATACACAATTCTTTTCATCTAAATTAACACTCACCAAACAAGGTTTACACAAAACCTCAATCTCACAAGAAATACAAGTGAAGATGAATGAGCACTATGATTCTCAACAACACTAAGAATACAACAAATAAGCTCTCAATAAACTCTCAACACAGATTGCATACGAGATATGTGAAGAACAAGAGCTTTGAGAGAACTATGGCTTGATTCTTGAGAAATAGCTTGAGTAGATGAACTAGATTCACTTGGATAAGCCTTGGTGATTTCTTCAAGCTTTGAAGCTGTTTAAATAGCCCAAGAGACCAGACAACACTGTTGGGAAGTTGTAGAGTCGATGGACAAAAGGGACATGGCGAGTTTGGCTTAAAATAGAAACTAGCCGTTGTATGCAGACTCGGGCAAATCGTCGACTGTCTTGCAGAAGAAAAATGTTGGAGTAGCTTCTGTCTCAAGCCGTGGACCAGACAGTTGAGTGTAAGGCAAACTGTTGAGCTAACCGTCGACTGTCTCAATGAAACCGTCAACGGTCTTGAGTTGTTTTTCTCAAAACCAGTATTTTACTTGTGTTGAACTGCATCTCATCAAGTTCACTTGTTCCCACTTAGCTTTGGCTTCATTCCTTGATCATTCATGAGTGTGAGCGCGTGTTTGAACTTATTTTGAATGTGTATTGATCATGGTCATAAGCTTTAATCTTGATATGAACTAATACACAATGTGCATCACTTAAACGAATGTGTTAGCAAACTTTAGCGTGTTTGTTATCATCAAAATCCCATAAAGGAATAGGTATGAATGTTACCGATAACCATAAGGCTAACAGGGGTGATTGCTAGATTTTTTTCTTCTTCTTCTTCTTCTTCTATTTTTTGCACCGCTGTGTTTTCTTTAAATCGACCAATAATCCTTTGTTTCAAGCCCTTTAATCTTTAAAAACTATTTTTTAGAAACCCAAACTTTCTCCCACCATTAAACCTTGATCCTAACACCACAAACCTTCAAATAACCACAGCTACGCCCAGAAATAGTTGCTATCTAGAATTTCTAGCGACTATTTGTTACATTTCCAGCAATTCCCTTCCTTAAACCCTAGCCTACTCTTATCTAAACCATTTGCAAAGCCTATTACCCTCAACCTTTGATATCTTCCCCTAAAGTGGTGCCTGTTGTGTTAAGAGGATGGAGGTACGTGTCGATTACTTTTTTTTTACAGTGTCCTGTTGCTTTAGCACTTCAGCATGATCTATTTCGATCAGTGGACATGGCTTGGATTCCTACTGCTTTGTTTGTGCAGATGATGTAGATCGATTTTCGAGGTTTAGGTGGTAGACTGGTAGCAATACTTGTTGGTTAACTAGAACCAAGCTGAAGTGATATTAAAAAAAATTCTGGACCTTAAGCTCATAAAACATCCATTGTTATATTTAGAGGAACATTCGATTCAGTGCCTTTGTGGTTTTTTGAGATTAAAAAGGAGGAGGAGGTTGGCTTCAAAAACTTTATGGCTTTCTTCACTATGACCTTGAGAGTGAACGAGAAGGTTGGTGGATGTTAAGTTTCCATTTCCAACCTAAAAGTCTAAGCTTGTAGGTGGAGGAGCCAATACAAGTGTATGAAGCTATAGCAAGCCTTAGGCGATGTGGGAGTGGATTTTGTTCTTCTACACTCTCCTTCACGTGCAGGCTTTTATGGGCCTTGTCATGTAGAAAATCAATGCTCTGATACCATGTTAAGTTTCCATTTCCAACCTAAAAGCCTAAGCTTGTAGGTGGGGGCCCAATACAGGTATATGAAGCTATAGCAAGCCTTTTATTTAGGTGATGTGCGATAGAGTGGATTCTATTCTTTTACAATGGAAACCTATTTGGAACTTGAAGACGGCACTGATGTTGGTTTTTCTGCCCTAGGGTTTAGAGTCCTTATATAGAACTCAAAACTCTTAAACTATCTCCCTCAAGGTATGCTAGTGAAGGGATCACTTGGGTTCTCTTAAGTTAGGCTCTAATTGGCCAAAAATTATTTAAGTCAACTCTTGGCTTTTAATTAATAGCCAATTAACAAATATCGATTCCACTAAATAATATTTGTTGCACTCCTAATTAAGAGAATTACAATGATCTGAAATAATTTTTGTAACTTTGCTTGTTGATAAGTACCTCCTAAATTGGAAATTTTTTTATTTATGTTGTTATTCAATACACTGTTAGGGAGCTCCTTCAGGTGTCTTGATAGTTTAGTGGGATCATTGTAGTGTCTTGTGCCTCAATGCACTTATAATACCACTGAAGTTGAACAAAATTGGTTAAGAGTTAAGAAAAAGGAGAAGCCTAAATATTGTTTTCTCTAATGTGTATGGAGCTACAAGTAATTTACCCAGTTTGATTTTCCTGTTTTCTCTGTGGGCAAAGATTTTGCCCACATATTCTCAAAAGCTTCTCTTCCAACTTTCTTATTGGAGGTGGCTACTTGTTATTTTATTTTTCTGGTTAGGAATTGGCTACTTTGTTTTTCATCTCCATAATTCTTGAGTTCTACTTAGTTGTGGGCTGTTGTTGTTTTTGTACTCTCTCTCTCTCTCTCTCTTTCTCTCTCTGCATTATATAGCTAATTATATTATGACCAGGTATAACTTTTAAATCTTTGCCTGTTGATAACTCCTACCTCCTAAGTTGGAAAATTTTTTATCAAATCTTTATTATATTCTCTCATAGGGAGCTCCTTCAGATGTTTTGATAGTTTAGAGGGATTATGTAGTTTCTCATGCCTAAGTGTTTGTTTCTAATGTGCACAGAGATACAAATGATTTGTTTCGTTTGTTGGTCTGGAAGATGGGTAAAAAATATAAAAGTGTACATACGAATGCTCTTTCTTATGGAAGAAACATAAGGGAGATTTTTTAGTGAACTCTAGAGGCTGACTAACCTAATGAACTGTAAAAAAGAATATGGCCATTGGTTCAATTTTTTTTTTCCTCCGATGAAAATACAAATACAAGAGTTCATCCACTTTGCAATGCATGAGAGGATTAAGTCAAGCATTGGAATGCACAATACACTTTAACTAGAATTTCTATGTTTCACTTTTTTGTTCCCTTTAATTAGTTTCTCATTTTATTTCCAACAGCAAGTATGTCTGTTTCATTTCGTTTCTTTTCCTTTTCCTTTTCCTTTATTTATTTATTTTTTTAATTTTTTTTTCTTTTTATTTGTTTATTTATAATTTTTTCCTTCCACATTTTCTATTTGAGATGATGTTCCCTTTGTCATTTAATTTGGCAGTGTGTTTTCTAGCTTAATATTTTTCATTGTTTTCAGGTTGTACTGAAGGAAAATTTAGTTCTTACATTATTCAGGGATGAGGTGAGTGTTACTGTCTTTATTATTATTAATTGTTTTGACGTGGTGAGTTTTACTGTCTTTTATTAAAGCTGTAGTCTTCATTTATAGTTGTTGCTTAAACATGCAGTACGTACTATTACACGAGGATTATCAGTTATATGTTTTGCCAAGGATATTAGAGTCGAAAAAGATGGCAAAATCTGGACGTACGAAGCAAAAGGAAGCAGATCTGGAGTATAGCGTTGCAAAACAGGTTGAGAAAATGATAAGGTATTCTATTAAATGTCAAGTTCAAAATTTATTTCACTGGACCGAACAGGGAGTAGGAACAGGAAAGAAACTTATTATCTCAGGAGAAAAGCAGTTTTCTTTTTGATGATACTGTTGTTTATACCATCATTTCTTTCGCTTAGTATATACTGGAATTAACCATGATACTCCATAACGTCTGAAGCATAAGCTAATATAATAATTTATATGGTGAAATCATTGTCAATAGTCATTCCAAAGTTATGCATAGCATTGATGTCATTATTAGCTTACAACATATTAATATTGTAGTATTTTCTAGTAAATAAGGGCCATTGTTTGGTGCAATGGTAAGAGTGTCAGGTTCTTGAGTGCGAATTTGAATCTTGAGAGTGGCCACTTTGCTCAATAGAAGGTTAAGACTGTATCCAAATCACCCTTCTCAAGATCCCTCTTTGGCAAGACCAACACTAGGTAATGGTCTCTTTGTTTGTTTGCTTGTCTTTTTTTTTTTTTCCTTCAGTCATTGCTTCTAAATCAAAAGAAAACATCATGGTTTATAAACATGTGAGAATTTATACATTGATGGTTTAATGCATATTTGCTCATTGGTGTGTGGTGGGGGACTTTATTGTGGTTAGATACCTCTTGATAAGTTAAGTGGGGCCACCTCCACCTCCACCTCCACCTCCACCTCCACCTCACTATTGGTTGGAGGCAGTTTTACATGGTCAAATAACCAGGTGAAGGTAGCCATGTCCCGGCCGAATAGATTTTTGTTGTCTTAGTCCTGGGAGGAGTGCTTTCCTAGATTGGTACAATCTTTGTTATCCAAGCCCTGTTCAGATCACGCTCCTATAGCTCTTGTCTCTTGATAGTGATGGGTTGGCGTGTGTTCAAGGTCCTTTTTGAAAACATGTAACCTTTTTGAAAACATGTGGCTAAAAGCGGAGGACTTTGTGTAGCTAGTGGAAGGATGGTGGAAGTCTTTTCGTTTTAGGACACCCCTAGCTTTGTGTTTGTTAAAGATTAAAGCGTTGAAAATTGAATTAAATAAGTGGAATAAGGATGTGTTTGGTAGAGTAGAGGCTTTGAAAAGTGATTTTTTTGGGGGATTTACAAAGATGGGATAAGTTAGAGGAGGATGAGGGCGAACCTATGAAGCGAAGTCTCACATCGCCTAGGTATGAAAGTAATGTACGGTATAGAAGTGTGATGGCTCCTTCACCTCTTGAGCTAACTTTTGGAGTTGAGTTCTACCCAAGACCGTGTAACATGGTATCAGAGCCGGCATGCCGAGTGATGGATAGGGTGCGTGTCCCTGGCCTGCATGCTGTAGGTGCTTCCAAGTGAGCACGCTGCACATGAGAGAGGGTGTGAAGCGAAGTCCCACATCACCTAGCTATGAAAGTAATGTGCGGTATATAAGCGTAAGGGCTGCCTCACCTCTTGAGGCATAGTTTTTTGAGGTTGTGTCTAGTTTGAGTGGGGGATAAAGCTCTTCGTTTGGATGGGTTGGCTATGGCGTTCTTTCAGAACTGCTTGGGAGTTGTTAGAGAGAAGATGGAATAATTTGAGGTGATGGAATAATTAGCTCTACACTATTGATAATTTGAGGAGACAGAATGTTTGCATTCCAAATTGGTGTATTATGTGTATAGGGGCGGAAGAATTAGTGGATCACATTCTTCTTCATTGTCAGGTGGCTAGAGAGTCTTGGGTCTCTTGTCTTGGCATGTTTGGAGTTTCTTGTGTATTTCCTAGAACAATTCATTTTTTCTTAGAATTGTGGTGGTGTTAGAGTAGCATTAGTTTGGCCCTCTCAGTGTGGGATTTGGTTCTCCATGTGATTTTTTGGGTTCTATAGATACAGAGAAACAGAAGAATTTTTGAAGAGGCAGAGCTTCCTATTTTTCGGCTGAGAAATAGGGTAGCTTGATCTCTTTTTGTTTGGAAAGAACTTTATGTTTACTTGAATGGAGCTTCTTTCTATAGTTTTGTAGATTATTTACCCTTACAGGTTTGTATATTTCTTATGGAGATATTTGGTAATTTTACATATCAAGATTCTTTGGTTTTTAGGTTAATAGTCATTTTGTTATGGGATTTGTTAATTCCTATTCTTGTTGGCATTAGTTGAGTTATATCTAGAATTTAGAATGTCTTCTTTATTGAAAGAAATTTTAAGAAATTTCTATTTTCTTAGACCTTTTGTTTTCTAAATTTTTTTCTTCTATTATTGTTATTATTAGTTTGATTTAATTTCTACTATTGAGTCCAATTAGAGGTGTTTTCTGGATTTGCAAACCAGCTCATGAGAAGTTTTTAGAAACTTATGATGTTTTGAAATTTAAGTCCCATTTGGTTTTTATATTAGTTAGTATTGGCTTTAGATGGTTTTTGATTCCTTTGAGTCTGTAAATAAGGTCCATTGTACCAAAATGAGATTAAGTTTTGAGGAATTTTGAGTGTTTTGGTTTGATTATTGAAGTCATGTTTGCCTGGATGATTCTTGTTCTTCTCTTTAATTTTCTGCACTGCTGTTTTCTGTAATTAATCCACAGACTGCATCCCACCATTGTTCCTTTATTTTTTATACATAAACCCTTTATAACCCAAAAATCTCTTTCCACCTTTAGGCCACAACCAAACAACTGAAAGCTTAATTTAGCTTCTGCCTAGAAATTTCAGCAAACTGTTTTTTTGATGTGAGGTAAAGTATATTATTCACAAAAAGGAAAAAGAAAAAAGGTCAACAGGCTAGTACACGGGCTGTATACACAGAAAAGCTCTACAAAGCACAGGAATCTAAGAAATCCAAAAAAGTAGGATATTCTTCTGCCCAAAAAGGAGAAACCCATAGGAAGTGTGTATAAAACCTTGATCTTGAAAATGTGCATCTTTGTCTTAAAAAATCCTTCTATTATTCTCTTTCAGAGACATCAAAAAGGACATATAGGGCTGCTTTCTGAATAGTATTACAATTTCTTCCTTTAGTCTTAAACCCCCACCTTTGCCAAAACTTCTTCACCATCCTCAGTATCACCAACAAATTCCCATCAAAGCAAGAAGAGAGACCCAAATATCTTTCCTTATAGAACAAAGATAAAGGAGATGATCCATCGAATCTCCACTTCTTTTATGCATGCAATGCTAATTGGGAGTTGTTCAACCTCGATAAGGCGGTCTATAGTCAAGCATTTGTTCCTGCGTCCACCCAAAACGGGAAACTTTGGTGGGAACACAGTTCTTCAAATTCTCTTGCCCAGGAAGTCTCCCCCTTTGTCATTCCTCGAGAGATTGTAAAATTCCATGAAAAGCTTCCACCGGAAGATCTTTACCTCACAACATCCTTTCTATCCCTTGTGATTACCATTGCATAAAAGTTATTCACTCCCAATCAAATCTTAAAATAAAGATGGGGTTTCAAAATCAACCCTTTTGATCATTTTACAGTGTAATGCCCCGATTTGTCCCGTACCAATCCTTTTGTATAGATCAACATGTGTTAACTCAGAGTGTGACAAAGAGGAAAATACCATCGAATTTAAAATTTTTGAATAGTATAATCCAGGTTCACAAACCCATCAAGAAGTTTATCCATACATCTACATGAGTAAAGAAATGAAATGTCATGATCATACATAAGGCCCGTTGGGGATAGCTTCAACTTGTGCTTTTAAAGCAGAAGTAGAAGAAAAGTAGAAGTCCAATCAAGCAGAAGCAAAAGACGATTGTGTTCGGAAACTGGAACACATTGAGGATTTGTTTTTAGTGAGGTTAAGTAACAAGGGCAAGGTTGGAGTTTGTAATTTTCACTAAAGAAAAGTTTAAATGCAGGTGGTTTGGTTCTTCATCCAAAAAGCATAAAAAAGAAACTTATCTACTTCTCTATTTTAATCTAAACAGGCTCAACTTGTGCTTTTGGGCACCAAAAGTAACTTTTGGTGTTTATGCTTCTCTATCCAAACAAGCACATAATGTACCAAGTACGTCATCATAATTTAAAGTAAAACGTAAATGTTAACATCCGTGGCATATAAGATAATCCGAAATGTTAAGGACATGGGCCTTAAACATCCATATGATTCAATCCGAATTGGTGGTTACCCTCATGGTAACGGCCATTCATAATCCATAAACATTTCACAACCAAGAAATAGTTCCAATACATTAGTTTGTATCATCACATGAAATCATTTCCAACAAATATACCTTGAATCTTATAAAACATGGCACACATACTTCACATTTCCTAAATCGACTATATTCCATGTATAAGTTTCCATATCATTAAAAGACGAATATAGTTTCACAAAATCATTTCATAAGCATGTATCATCATTAAAGAAGAGGATCACATATTCCTACCTTAAAAGCAAGGATCCTTAAAATGCGAATGCTGGAAAGTTAATGTGTGAATGGATCTTTCTCAGGACTCTTTAGATTTGAGAAAGAGAAAGAGTGCAAAAAGGATTACGAAGCGCATCTAAATAGCATAATTCTACCATTTTGTACCCTCGATCAATCAGGCGATGAACTTGAGCCAATGATAAACTCTCTAGAAATCTCAGTTGTCTACTAACTTCACCTCAATCGATTGGAGTTGCTTCTTGATCGATCGAGATCTGGGCAACAGCATTGGTTCGAGCATGAATAGTGCCCAAATGACCCCAGACACCCCAAACACCAACCAAACCTCAAAATCTCACTCTCGAACCTTAGATCCAACATATACTAAGTTTAGGAACATCAAAAACTCCTAAAATCCTCACATTAAACCATCTAAAAGAGGGATCAATCCATGAATCTCAAGCTAAAACCTATAAAACCCATTTTCACAACTTCCACTCAACACCACCCAAAACCACTGCTTTTAACTCATCATCCACCCATACAAATGAGGGTTAGCAACCCACTAACAACACAACACTCTAACTCAACCAAAAGAACTCAAATTAAACCAAAAATCCAAGTGTAATGGTTGTAGAAAATGAAGAATGGAAGAAGAAAGGAAATGGAAATGCATAAAGAAAAAGTCTTACCTCCACCAAAGTGATTGGAGCAGCCAAAAACCACCCCTTGCCGCCGCCGTACTCCTCCCCCCGTCAAGATCCCTCTTGGCCTCTTCCAAGCCTTCTCTCACTCTCTCTTTCAGCCAAATGGGCAAAAGAATGGGGCTTAGCCCTATTTATAGCCTCAGAGCAACTTCAATGGTTGGATCTATTTTTTTTTTTTATTCAAATCTATTTTTTGAATATGCTGCAGTAGAATGAATAGCTATTTAGATCCAAGTTCTCCAATAGTGGTGGATCCATTTTTTGGCTCCTCTCTCTCTCTCTTCCCCTAAACCAGGCACAAATTTCTAGGCACTTTTGTGTCTTGGAGAAAAATGAATCCATCTAAACTTTGATTCAAATTTGACTCAACTTTTAGATCTAAGTTATTTTGAATCCACTTTTGAACCCACTGTTGGAGTAAAGAATTTGGCATCTGTGTTCAAAAAATGAATCTGAATCCACATATAAATCCACCATTAGAGTTGCTCTTAGGACGTATAGGGAATTTAGGAGAAATATTTTCAAAGAAAAGAAAATAAAAGAAATAAATTTAGTCAAGCCCCAAAATAATTTAAAACATCACTTAGCCTCAAATAATAAAATCGTCAATATAAGTACGGCCTTTTGGGCCCTACTAACCATATGGCACACTGCCGAAGGTACCCATGTGATGTCACGGAGTGCAGTAATATTACACAATTAAATGGCACTTGGCCTAAATTTAGGACGGGGTCTCACATACATAATCCGACACCCAAGCTTCCTTATTGCTTGCAATGGAAAATAAATTCTAAATTCTTCACCTAAAATACTTCCCCACACCAAACATCCTTTCAAAACCTTCTTCCCTCTTACCATCCCCTACCCTAAAGATCACACCTCTGCAGAAAGTTTCATAACCCTTTCTAATAGCTTTCTGAAGCCCTATTCCTTGGGTATCTTTAATCTCCTTTGAAACCCACTCACTTCTAAGACTACCATACTTCCACACTACTTTCTTCCATATACTCTCTTTCTATCATAACCTCAAAAGCCATTCAGCAACCTGTTTTTATAGTATTCTAGCAACTAGTTATCTAAAAATCCTGCCATAAATCTTCACAATTAGTTCCCACCACCTTTCCGTTGCAACAAAGCCCATAAATGTAGGATTTATTAGGTTTTCCTGCATCAATGTGTCCATTGTAAATAGTAAGGTTTTTCTTAGCGCATAGAATTGGTTTGGATTATTGTGTATAGTATTAGAGGGCTTTAAGGCTGGGGAAGATTCTAATGAGAGGTTAGCTGATGGGTTGGAGCAAAGTGGTCAAAGTATCGTTAAGAAATTCTACTCTGGTTTATATGGCTATATATGGTTTATGCTAATGGGCTGACATCGGTAAGGTTCCATGGGACGATGAATTTGTTGGTTTTTTCCTGGAGTAGATAAGGGTAACCAGAAGTCTGAAACAGAATGGTTAAGTGTCCTCTCCCTTAATTGAAAACTAAAGAGGAGACTGTGTAGTGGTTGAAGGATTTAAGAGCATGTCCTTGTTTATCTTTACAAACCATCAATACTTACATATGTATTAAGAAAAATGTGAAAAATAAAGTATAAATAAACATTTCCATTGACTGAGTTGGAATCTGGATGCTGAGATGAGTACAATGATCAGAAGTATTTTGAGATCAGCGCATTTAAGGTATACTGGAATATCATCAGTAGCTAATTAGAAAAGGATTGTTGATTTATGCGGTTTGGTTCTGATTATTGAGATACGGCTATTGTAATAGTGAATAGTCATATTGTGGCAGATAGACTTGTTATGTATAGAGTTGTTATTATTAAATTTAAATTTAAATATTAATGTTATTATTAGTTCTTCCATAATTTCATCTGCTTGTAAGCGACATGATGATGTGAAGGTTTCCTTCCTCATGTTACAAACTTTTACCAGATTAGCTTAGGTTTGTTTTGGACCAATATGCCTTGTGTTTTGTGTTGTTTGTGGCACCATGGGCAGTAAATATGTTTAGTGGTTGATGGTTTCAGTGAAGTGCATGAGCAAGCATTACTATCTTGTGATGCCATACACCGCGAGAGGAGAATATTATTAAAGCAAGAAATTGGAAGAATGGTGCTGTTTTTCACCGATCAACCAAGTTTATTGGCTCCAAATATTCAGGTAGCTGTCATTGTTGAATTATTGAAATGTTTTATGGACAAGAATATCGCTTGCTTATATGATTGTTTTTTTCGTTATTTCTACATTTTGGAATAGCTAATTTTCTTTTCAAAGAAGTTTCCGGGCGTAAAATGATAATTATTCTTATTAATTAGAATGCTGACCAATTGGCTATGTAGGAAAGCTACTAGCATCTTTTGTTTTTCCTCCTAGATACTGATGTAAATCGAAAATCAAATCACCAATAATCGAAGAGAAATATCATTAAAATTGAAGGACAATTTTGGAATTAGAAGAAAATGCTGTAAAATAGCAAGTACAGAGAGCAAATGCTTTGCTACAGATCTGTCCAGATCTAAAAAGCAACAAATATCATCTAAAAACTAACTTCTCTAACTACTAGACAGGTATTTATAGATATTCTAACACTAACAACTCATAACAACTTGTAATTAATTCATATAAACTAATATGGGAAATAGTAAAGCCACATGGTTGATACAAGAAATGACAGTACACTAACAACTTCTCTAAATTTAGTACTATAAGGCTGCATCACGCTCTCCATCTTTAAAGAAACTTTCTCTCAAATTATAATAGCAATCAAAATTAGCCACTCAAGTAGCTTATTGTGTCTCTTGAAGATCTTATTCCTCTTGTAAACTTGAATGTATACTAGATTCCTAACTGCCATTGTAGTTCTTCTTTCCCTAAAAGAGTCAAATCAATACCATGTTGAAAATCTCACTTGGGAGGCAACTCGGAAGGCAAATCTTTAGAGAAAACATCCACATATGACTATAAGAAGTCAATAACATCACCAAAATAGTTATTTCTGGCCACTGTTTTCCAAGGGGGTTATAGAAAATATAAAGCCAACAAAAACCTTTCTAAAAGGAGCTATAGCCTATGAAAACACATAAGATGGAATGAGCACCGAGTTTAGGGCAAGCTCGTTTATGGAGGAGAATAGAGAAAGTATATCCAAATACTTGAAGAAGATAATAATTTGGAGGTTGACCAAAAAGTTTTTCATTAAGGAGACAAACCAGAGAAAAGAGGAGTATGAATGTGATTAATGAGATAAACGACAATTAGAACAGCTTCACCCTAGAAGATAGAGGAACAAAAGAGGAAATAAGAAGAGAACGAGCGGTGTCAAGAATGTGATGCTGTTTCCGCTCAGCACCACCATTTTGTGTAGGAGTATCAGCACAAGAAGACTGATGAGGAATTCCCAAGTTAAGAAGAAAATCAGTAAATTCAGTTAATAAATATTCACCCCCCAAATCAGAACTAAAAACTTTAATAGAACTAGAGAATTGGGTTTGAATCATGGAATGAAATTCTTTAAAAATGTGAAAGAAATTAGATTTGACATGAGATAAACCCAATAGAACTTACTATAGTCATTAGTAAAGGAAATATAATAAGAAGAACCAACCTTAGTAGCAATAGGGGAAGGGCCCCACACATCAGTACAAACAATTGCAAATGGTGAATCAGAAACAGACATACTTTTATTAAATGACAAAGCCTTCATTTTTGCAAGTTTGCACTCACTACAATCTCGAATATCATCAATAGAGACTTTGCCTAAATTACCTGTCATAACAAGACTATTTAAACGATCGCTAGACACATGGCCTAACCTAGCATGCCATAGATAAAAAAGAGAACTTATTTGTAAGAGAAAAGGAATGTAAAACTGAAAGAAAACTGGACTTAGGAATCTGAATACTATCCACCGTATATAAGTCACCATCTTTATGCCCTGTCCCAATTTGCTTCTTGGATACTTGATCTTGCACAACACAAGTCAAAGAAAAAAAGATAACATCAAAACCTGAATCAGATAATTGACTCATAGAAAGTAAACTAACTGTCAATTGAGGAACAAAAAACACATTAGGAATAGAGATGGGTGAGCTACAGGAAGGAAGAACAGACCCTATATATTTAACATGCCTGGAGACCTATTTGCAGTGGTTTTAGTAATAGGGGAGGATGGGGATATACAATTTTTAAGAAGAGAGATGTTTGGAGTCATATAGTGAGAAGCACCGGAATCAAATATCCAAGTAGTGGAAGAAATACCTGAAGAATCAAAATTACTCAAACTTGAGTGCAGAGTGGTCATAGTAGAAGCTTGTGACTGAGATTGAGATGCGAGTCAATCCTGAAATTGATGAAACATAGATGGCACTGGGCTAACAATAAGTCGGACAGCAAGAGCTGCTTGAGGACGAGACATAACTAGAGATGAGCGTGAAGCAAGCAGTTTAGGGCAAGCATGTTTCCAATGTTCTTTTTGGTGACAAAAACTGTATTCATCAGTGGCCACATGAGGTTTTGGTTTGCCAGTGACCTTAATGATAGGACCAACGGTGCCTGTGATGCAGCAACAAACACAGAAGCATAAGAGGAATTGGGCTGACACAACTTGAGACGAGTCTCTTTAGCAATGAACTCTCGAACTATCTCAGTAATGAAATAGAGAGGTACTCGGTGCATAATAGCCCCTCTAAGAGGTTCAAACTGTTCCCGATGAGCCATAAAAAAATTGAGTAAGGCGTTGACGATCCATTTTCTAGAGATAGCTATCCATACTCAGCAAGTCAGGAGGATCCGTAACAGCCAACTAATCCCAGAAGTTAGTTATTTCAATGTAAATTGCTTGGATTGATTTCTTGCATTGCTTGACAATCAAAATATGACCCTCAATTTCATATTCTCGACCATAATTGGATTCTAGATAGAGTTCTTAAAGATTCGAGCCAATCCTGAAATTGATTAAACATAGATGGCACTGGGCTAACAATAGGTATGGCAGCAAGAGCAGCTTAAGGACGAGACATAACTGGAGATGAGCGTGAAGCAACCAGTTTAGGGCAAGCATGTTTCCAATGTCCTTTTTGGTGACAAAAATTGCATTCATCAGTGGCCACATGATGTTTTGGTTTGCCAACGACCTTAATGATAGGACTAGGTGGTGTAAGAAGTAACGGTGCTTGTGATGCAGGAACAAACACAGAAGCATCAGAGGAATTGGACTGCACAACTTGAGACGAGTCTCCTTAGTAATGAGCTCTCGAACTGTCGTAGTAAGGGAAGGGAGAGGTACTCGCTAAATAATAGCCCCTCTTAAGAGATTTAAACTGTTCCCGAGGAGCCATAAAAAATTGAGTAAGGCATTGACGATCCCTTTTCTGGAGATAGCTATCCATACTCAACAAGTCGAGAGGATCCGTAAGAGCCAACTGATCCCAGAAGTTAGTTATTTGAGTGTAAAATGCTTGGATTGATTTCTCGCATTGCTTGACAATCAGAATATGACCCTCAATTTCATATTCTCGAACATAATTGGATTCTAGATAGTTTTTAAAGATATTCCCAAACTAGGGCAACAAAATCAAACTTTGAAAAATTTTGACCAATACTTGATTCCATTGAGTTGTGAAGCCTAGTAAGAACCTGAGCATTTTCCATCTTCAATTTGGCTAAAGATGAAGTATACCCTTCAACCTTTGGATCCACAGGTTTTGGGGAAGTCTTATCAATATACCCCCATCGTCCACGATCAAGAAGAAAGTTCTCTGTAACTTTGGCCCAATAAGAATAATTATTCTCATTCAAATGTATGCTAATTGTCTGTATTTCCTCATTGGCCATGCTTAATTGAATGCGAATAAACTAAGATATAACAAAGGGAATGAGGGAGAGGCAGCGGCAGCAGCAGTGATGGAAAGAAAGAGAGACCGTGGTAGTATCCAAGAGGGAGAAGGAGATAGCAGCAGCAAAGGGAGCGACAACAGTAGGAGGGAAAGAGACAACAGTCGTAGGGCTCTGATACCATGAAAGTTTCTTAGGGAGAAACCCTCGCAACTACACAATCTTATTCCAACTCAATAAAAAAGTTACAATAGGTTACACAATATATAGAAGAGCTGAAATACAAAATAGGAAAAGTCTAGGAAGTCAACTATCTACAAAATAGAAACCAGCTTTACAAAGAAACTAAGTAATAAGGAAACTAGGAATATATGACTAAATAGGAAACTAAATAAGCATAGCTCACAATTAGAGCATTGGCTATCCACGTGAAAAGACCCAATTGAGCCTGCACGTGAGGTGGCTATAGAAGAGTAGAATCCACTCTATCCCACATCGCCTAAATAAAAGGCTTGCTATAGCTTCATATGCCTGTATTGGGCCCTCCATCTATAAGCTTAGGCTTTTAGGTTGGAACTTAACAGTGCAAATATCACCAAAGCAATTATGGTAGGTAAAGCTACAATTTTTATGACTTCTGTAATAGTTTTTGTATTTTGTTTTTCCATCAATATTTCGGTGGGTACTTAGGTTATGTTTACTTGTAATAGTTACTGATACAGTTTATTTATTAATAGTGTTGCGACTTGCGGCATAAATATTTTATTGTAGTGTTAGCTGTTATTAACTTATTAAATGATTTGGTGATTCCTGCAGATGGTATTTTCTGCCTTGGCTTTAGCCCAGTGTGAGGTCACATGGTACTTCCAACATGTAGGGATTGCGTCATCAAAATCTAAAGCTACTCGAATGGCACCAGTTGACATAGTAAGCCCAGTTTTTCTTCGCTGTATCAGTTAAACCAACTATTATTAAAAAAAATTAGTTCTTAGTTTTCCAGTCTGCTATGAACTGCTTGGCATCAACTGGTATGGTTTTGGCTGCAGGATCCAAATGATCCAACTATCGGTTTCTTATTAGATGGAATGGATCGACTATGCTGTCTAGTGCGGAAATATATTGCAGGTTAGATTAAGTCTTATGCTGACCAATTCTTCACAGTAGTGAAAAATGTGATATTTACTCTGCATAGAAAAACCTGGTTTCACTTTCAAGTTCTTGGCCCATTTGAACTAAATTAAAGTGAAGAAAATAATGATATGCGCTCAAAATGAATTGCACTTAACTCTTTGCAGTTAGATGGACAGCTACTTTCTGTTGCTGACAATTGAGATTGAGACTGCATTAGGCCTTATTGGAAGTAAAATGGCCAACAAATTCTAGTAGAATCCAGTTAGTTGTTCCCTGTTACATTGTTGATTATTCTCTCAAATTTAAGGTCCTATAGATTTTCTTATTTTTATGATATTATACAAGACTAATGAATTCACTGAAGTTACAACTGTCTGGACATCGGATGGTCCTAAAAATGGGGTTACTTTTACTTTTGATTTAT
>JAESVK010000302.1:67007-74507 GCA_017140935.1 Hamamelis virginiana | reverse complement strand
TTCAGATTAGTTGTGCCCATTGAGTTTTGTAACCGTGAGATAAAGGACTGAATTCTGGGAATAGTACTTGGCAGATACAGGCGTGGGAAGAATAGTGGAATTAGGCGGAATGGTTTCGGAAGAGCCAGAAGAGACGGTAGGATTTCTTTCGGCACCGGTCATCGCCGACTTATACAAAATCATTAGAAGAAAGAAAGAAATAGAAAAAGAGCACGAGCTCTGATACCATGAAGGTTTTTGAGAAGAAAACATAATCATTCTTATTGATTTCAAGAGAGACCGATTACAAGATAAATAGCAGAGGAAGACCACCAAATTAAAAAGGCCACAAAATCAGCAAATCTCTAGGCTAGAAAACAGGAAAAGGAAAACTACTAAAATATGGAATAGTAATTTCAGATTTTATTTGAATTTCCTAATTTATTTCCTAGAAATCTGACAAGGTTGAATAGAATTCAACCTAAAATTACTTAAAAACCAATAGAAAGTTCAATGCCCATATTAAATTAGTATATAAGTTGAATAGAATTCGTTAAAAATCAACAAAGATGCCAGTGTGTATGAATCCAGGGGCAGGATATTCACATCTGTTTCAAGAAGTTTGGTAAATCAAGTGACAAATTTTAGCCTATTGAAAAGATCTTCTGATCAATATAGAGCATGTGCATACACGCAGAGCTAAGACTTCCAACTCTGTTACTCACAGGCTGCTAACCCCAACCAATATTGTAATTCAAGACCCTGGGCTCATAATTTATTTCTTGGGATGTTGTTATCTTAATTATGTAATGAGCACTAATTTTCTACTTCGAGTAACAATGAAATTCAGATCAGGTACACCATAGGAAAGAAGTGCCAATCCCTTTTTTTTTTTTTTTTTTTTCTGCAAATGAAAATTGAGTGAACTTACCAATACCGTTTTACCTGAAAACAACTTTCATTGCCATTCTCATTGATATCGTCTTAACTATCAGTGATACTATTTGTGTGCAGATGGATACTATGCTATATTATTTGTCACTACAATAAATTATGTCTTGGATGGAAAAAGTAATATTTCTTATTTTATGCAGCAATTCGGGGTTATGCATTATCATATCTTTCTTCCTGTGCTGGTAGAATCCAGTTTTTGTTGGGTACTCCAGGAATGGTGGCTCTTGACCTAGATGCAAGCTTGAAAGGACTTTTTCAGCAGATTGTTCAGCATCTTGAAAACATACCAAAACCACAGGGTGAAAATATTTCTGCCATCACATGCGACCTATCCGTAAGAAATCTGTGCATACCATGTGCTATTTACATTGCTATTGTAAGTTTACATGATGTGACTCTGCAAAAGAAATAATTGACATTAACGCATCAAAAAAATAAGAGATACAAGCCTGTTTATTAGAGTTTAATAAACCAGTATTAAGAAACTACTAACCTATTAAATAGGAAATATGAAAAGACTGAGCTATCCTCTCTAATAAAATATAATTGCCAATACATCTCACAATTCCTCTCTCAATCTCATGATGCGAGCACAGAGAGCATCGTTTGCTTGAAAGTACTTGTGTCTATTTTGTAAAATGTGATATACATGCATATGTACTAAACCCTGGCTGGATTGAGAGAAAACTCTATCAGGCCTGAGAAAACCATAACAAATCTGCCAATGAAATCTGCTACATATGCCACAAGAAGGCAGAATTTAACAAGTTTTGAAGGAGATACACACATCTAGGACTAGAAAACACAAGCTATGCTTGTGGTTGAAGTAAAGGGGACGGTTTGTGCCTCTTTCTTTGTGCAGGGTAAGATATTGAAAGGATGTATAATTAATTGTGTTACTCTGTTATTGTTCTTAAACTGAAATAATACTCAGATACTACAGCTTTCCATTGACTGAATTGGGTGCTTTATGTCACTCTTAATGGTCCATAACTGCAATATACAAAGCCTAAAACGCACAACGTTATCCATTCCATTTTGGCTGGTGTTTCAGTTTCTCCATAGGGATGGAATAAATCAATATCTAGCGTTCCATTTCGGGCTTTGTGCTATAAATATATTATTACTTTGCATCCAATTTTTTGGTTTCTGCACTCTAAAGAAAATGGAGTAACTTTACTACTTCCTCCTAACT
This sequence comes from Hamamelis virginiana, assembly GCA_017140935.1. Classification (NCBI taxonomy): domain Eukaryota; kingdom Viridiplantae; phylum Streptophyta; class Magnoliopsida; order Saxifragales; family Hamamelidaceae; genus Hamamelis; species Hamamelis virginiana. Next base: position 72,379 of record JAESVK010000302.1, on the reverse strand, counting down.
ATTGTTGCTGCAAGTGTGCAAGATGAGCCTGTGATGAAGTAATGATCCTCCCTGGTTTTCACAATTAACAATAGTAAATGGAAAGGTAACTGGAGCAGGAGGCTGCCATTTTTAGAGGGAGGGAGTGAGAGTGGGGTCTTGCAGGGGTTCAGTTTCAGATCCGAGTGATGAGATGAATAATATAATAATGCCTGATCTGATTGCCAGATTTTATGGCTGCTATACCCGTCTTGTTCTGTTTCTTAGCGACCATTCCAGGTGAAATAGGCTGGAAGTGAACAGAATTGATAAGTTTGCTTGAAGGACTAAATAAATGAACAAAGGCCCCTCAAACGTAGTGAGTTATTTGATAACTTCTTATGCCGATTTGAGTATTTGAACCAAATCCAGTTTCTGTAGTTTTTGTTCAGCAGCTTTTCTGATTTATTAGTTTATGTTGATGAGAAAATTTTTTTATTGAAGACGGTAGTTGATTACTTCTTAGACTGTTTATGGTGTTTGGACTAATATCTTTAACTTTGTCACATGTCCACATTATGTACTTATTGTTTGTTGGAGTGAATGTTAGAATGAAAAGAAAATAATTCATAGTGGAGAAGGAGTTTCCCTCATCCTAGAGTAGATCAGTCAGATTTAGAACAATCCAAAGGAAATAGCAATTATAAAAACTTAAACTAGAAGAAGGAGAGATAAAAGAGAAACATCCCTACTATTGCATAGCCCTATGTTCCAGCACTCTTAACTAGAAATGAAATCCCATAAAGGGATATTACTCAAGAATGGGATTTGGGGTGTCTTGAACAAGCTTTTGGCAGAGTGCTCTGTGATCTCGGTTTTATATTGAAGTTTGTATAAAATCTCGGAAAATGCTGATGCAAAGATCAGGTGATGCCGTGGATTTAAGAGGCGTGTTTGTGTCATCGTAGATTGGGTCAAATCCCCAGCACATAATTGGTCGAAGATAATGAGGTGTTTTGAATGACTCAAAAGTAGTAGCTCTTCTTTTGGAAAGAAGATTTGCTTCTGAATTAGCTTATTTTAAATAAAAGAAAATGTGAGAAGGAAAACTAAAGAAATGAGGCCAAGTCAAGAATCTCCCTCAAATTACATTGATATCTTCAGGGACAATTATTCCCATATTTAAGCCAATGAGTAACATTGTTTGAATCCCCATCCATAATGGTTCCTGCCTACCTTTTGTGATTATGCTCCTTTAGTCCCTGACAAAGTTTGCAGTTATGGCTGTTCTATGTGCAACTATCGACACACCAAAAGTTACTAATATATATATATACAGACATGATAATATAAGGTCGGCTCCATATGACTAATTTTAGATCACAGTTCGTAAATTTGACCGTTGGATTAGATGCCCTTCCTCTGTTTGTCATGCCTGCAAAAAAATCACAGTGATCTGACGGTTGGTATTTGAAATATGTCATTGTGAAAATATATAACTTATTTGTTCTTCAAAATATTACCATTTTTTTAACGGCAGTTATTTCAAAAACCAATCGTTAGATCACTGTGATTTTTTGCAGGCATGACATACAGAGGAGGGGCATCTAATCCAACGGTCAGTTTTACGAACTGTGATCTAAAATTAGCCATATGGAGCCGACCTTACGCAACTTTGCATAAGGCCGGCCTTATATTATCATGTCTGTATATACATATATATCTATATATATATATATATATATATATATATATAAAATAAACTCAGCTTTTAGAATACTTCATTTGTGAATCAAATTATGTTGAATTGTTTTGAATGGCTTATTGGTGGTGGTGTTGTTTTTATAGTTCTTTTCTTTGTATTGGCTTTGAGATGTGCATGTGAAATGATACTTTGTGGTTGTTAATCAGGCCTTGCGGAAGGATTGGTTGTCGATATTGATGATTGTTACGTCTGCTCGGTCGTCTATAAACATAAGACATTTGGAAAAAGCTACAGTTTCCACCGGGAAGGAAGGTTTATTATCAGAAGGAAATGCTGCTTACCATTGGTCCAGGTTCTCTCTCTGACTTTAATTTGGCATCATGACTAAATGTTATGTTATCTTTGCATAAACTTGTCAACCACGTGATGTAGAACTTATGGAGAGAAGAAAGAGAGAGAAGAGAAAAGAAGAGATGAGAGAAAGAGAGAGAAGAAGAGAAAGAGAAGAGAGAGAAGAAAAATTGGGGACAGAAGAAATTTAGACAGAGAATAGAAGAATTTTAGAAGTATAATCAATATTCAATTCATCAAAGTCTGAATTGACTTGAAGGCTACAACCCTAATTTATAGACCAAAATTTAAGACTAAATAGGAAACTAGAAATTTAAAACTAAATAGGAAACTAGAAATCTTGCTCTCAAAGTAAAATATACTGCTAAAATAAAAATCAATCGATCTAGCCATACATAATTGATCGATTGGCCTAAATTAAACTAACCATAATTAATAAAAAACGATTAAAATAAATATAAAAATTGCAATAATGCCTTCCATATGATTTCCATCACCATGGTGATCAAAATGAATATAAAAATTCTCATCTGAATAGTGAGGAAAAAGAATTTCTTATAGTATGGAACAAGCTTATCTTATAAGCGTAAAAAAATTGAATTTAAAATTTTAGATGAACTCCTTGTTAGGAAATCCTCGAAGTACTGCTGCTGCTGCTGCTACTACTATTATTATGAGGTAGGCTTTTAGGGAATTAAACCTAAGCTTTGATGACATCTTCTATTTTATGGAATATTTTGGAAAACAAGACAGGAGAATTTGAATATGACGATGGAATTCCACAATGGTTTGAGTTGAAATCCATCTACCCAAAAATTCAGGTGAATTTCCGTACTTGCTGGGGGCTCATGAATTAAATAGTGGAATGTTTTCCATCCAGGTAAGAAAACCTCAACTGCTTGGGCCCAATGGACAAAATTACTACCATTTAGACAAATTGAGGCAATGGAAAGCATGTTGGGAAAAAGAAGAAAAGTAGGATTCAAGTGCACAATGCCCTTGGAATCCATAGCACTAAAAAATCAGTAGTGCAGTCGCTGTTCAAGCAAAAAGAACCTATTAACAGTATCTCTGTAGCTGGATATCCAACAAAAAGGAAGTCACGACCTCGATCCTCGATCCATCCATCATGCAACTCAACAAAAAAGAAAATAATGGTGTCTAGACCATGAACAATACCAAAGTCCAAGAGACAAGAGCCTTCATACAGCCGCAACTAACAGAAAACACCATTGGAGGGTGGTTCGGCACCCTAGGATGACTTTTGGTGCAGAAAAGAAGGATTTAGACCACTGCCATTCTGAGAAAAGCTATCATTGGGAGGCTGTGGAGCTCGCCCAAGGGGTTGCGGGTCACTGGGAGGGGTTGCTGACAGTGCCGGCAGTGTTCATCAGTGCTGACGGTGGTCACCAGTAGCTGGCTACCATCATTGGGAGTGACGGGTTGCTGTCATTGGGATGTTGTTTGGTGCTCTGATACCATGTGATAGTAATAGGGGCCCATGGTAATAGGGTTAGGTTAATTAACCTTAAACCCCTATAATATTTGATTTATATTTAAGATAAAAAAGATACATGAATGGACTAAAATACCCCTAACAATATTAACTAATAACACATATCTATCATATCATTTGACACTCGAGACAGTGTCAAATGTCTTGAGTGTCCAACATGGAAATGATATGGTTGATACAGAGATGGAGAGTCAATGAGCAACAATGCAGGTGTTGGTGTCTAAAATGGCATGTGAAATTTCCTGCTGGTATGTCCAACCTTGCATAATCATAATAGTTGGATTATCCTTGTCACATGGGGGAAGACTGAGAAGTCTTCTTGGTGGGGTGCTATTAGCTATGATATGTGCAGACACAGGGGTTGCCTCTGACTTGAATATGGTTTGTCAGGCAAATTTTTTTCCAAAATCTAGACACAAGGACGTGGTTGTGCCTCTTTGTGAATGTACCATATGCAATAAAAAAACACAATTTTATTATTAATGAGTCTGAATTCATGTCTATGTTCAGAACTATAGTGAGTTGTCTTTGATATTCAAGTCAAAATATACAGGACATAATATGAACATTGTAACATTTGTCCTTGAGCATCAACGCATTATAGATCATAAAATTATAATGAAACTACTGATATTTATGTAGTTTTTGTATCAGAAATTTACAGTACAGCATTGTTTTGCATGAGATTAACAAAGAGGACTCATTTGTGAGACAAACTTTTGTCAGCACGCATGAACAGTGGTGTACATTGACAACAGTCTGACATGCTTGTTGGTAATAGGGAAGACTGTACATATCATTGGTTATGAGAAATTAAGGTTTTGAATTAAACCTCATCCTCAAGATTGAGCATTGAATATCTTTATGAAATTCCAAAGTACATGAAATTACCAAAATGGACCATTTTCCTGGATTCATGAAGTCCCTAGGGCCCAATGTTCTGAATTTCCCTACAGCTTCATGCTTGATCCCCTCGCATTAGGTAAGTCTAACTAGGTCATTTTGTTTTTGGAATAACACTCTAAACAATTTAATAATCTGAATGATTGTTGAAATACTTTGGCTGAATGTCATTTGTGGCATATGTTAAATAATCTCTCAGACTAAAAACACACAGATATGCAAAGTACTCATTAATGGAATAAATGGATCTGTGTCAATGTAGATGTGTTGATGAACTGGAATCTCAGCTGTCAAAGCATGGAAGTCTCAGAAAGCTGTATTTTTATCACCAGCACCTTACAGCAGTAAGTTAGCGCTTTCTGTTTCTGTAGCTGGTTTTCTAGGCTTACCTGTCACTATAGCTGTAATAGTTAGTGTATAAAATATTTTACAAAATTTATTCTGTTCTATTCACTGCTTATTTGTTAAAACAGGTCTTCAGGAACACCATGTTTGGACCTGAAGGACGTCCTCAGCATTGCTGCGCATGGCTTGGTGTTGCTAGTAGTTTTCCAGAGTGTGCCTCTACAATTGTTCCAGAAGAGGTACTCTGTTGACTCAACCCTCAGCCTCTTTACGTCCCCATTTTTGCTATTTTTGCATTATCTAAATCAACAATTCCTAACATGATAATATTTCACTGTTTTAAGGCCTAGAACTAGGCCAGTTACATGTTCAGAGAACATCTATGGTTAACCCATGCTGGAGTAAGCAAGATGACAAGCATGTTATTTGTAAATCATCATGGTGGAATGATGATTAAATGACAGTCTAAGTTGCATACATTGATAATATATTCAGAGTCAACTCAGTGATGGATTACACAAAGTTTATCTACAATTCTACTTATTAGTTCCTGAGTAAAGTCATTGTCAGTGGCTCTTCGTAACAGATCTTAGA
>JAESVK010000302.1:55179-66907 GCA_017140935.1 Hamamelis virginiana | reverse complement strand
TCGGAAGTAGGTGTTACCCCCCACAAATAATAATAATAATGGGGAAACAGAATGACAATTATTGTGCTGTTTTCTGAAAGCAGGTAACCAAAATTGGTCGAGATGCAGTTCTATATGTTGAGTCCCTCATTGAATCGATCATGGGAGGATTGGAGGGATTGATCAATATTCTTGACTCTGAAGGAGGATTTGGCTCTCTGGAGATTCAGGTTGTCTACTTCTTGTGATATTCGTAACATATAGAATTAGTTGAAGCTAACTATTTTTTCAAAGAACTAATTTTGAGCAAAATCTCAGCTTCTTCCAGAGCAGGCAGCTTTTTATATGAATTATGCATCAAGAGTTTCAATTCCTTCAACAAAATCTCCAAGAGGAATGGCTGGTTTTCCTTTGCCTGGCCATGAGAGCTATCCAGAAAATAATAATTCTATCAAAATGTAAGGCACCTGAACCTAATGCAGATTTTCACTTTCTGCTAGAATTCAGGATGGACACAATTTACAATGTTCTAGCTTTGTTTCAATGGCAGGTTAGAAGCTGCAATGCAGAGGTTGACAAATTTGTGTTCAGTATTAAATGATATGGAGCCTATATGTGTTCTAAACCATGTCTTTGTTCTGAGGGAGGTTAGGCATACTGTTTTCTGGTTTCCAAGTTGCTTACATGGTGTCATTTCATGTACATACATACATACACATATACATACATACATATATACATACATAGAATCTCAACCAACTAGGTTGAGGTGAGAGCGGCGATATTCTTTTTGTTATTGCACAACTATAATCATAATATTTCATGGCAAAGGTGTTCAAATAGTCTTGCCTCCTCTTAGATAAGAATCTACTCAGATGATATCTGAAAGTACAAGGATAAATGCTAGAGCAATTTTAATATAGAATTTTTCTGTAGTCTTTTTATTGTAATATAGTGCCTGCATTTAACTGTAATTATACTACTGCAAAATTGGGTATCGAGCAGTTCATGCAGTTTATGCCATTTACACAATCATCACGTGTCTGTCTATTTACCTGTGCAAGTGTGCGCTTGGAACTTCAATCCAATCACATTGGACTTCGTGATTGCACTCTAACATACCTATTACTATATGCAGTACATGAGAGAATGCATCCTCGGAAACTTCAGGAGAAGACTGCTTGCAGTACTGAAAACTGATAATGATCTTCAACGACCTTCCATTCTAGAGTCACTGATTCGCAGACATATCAGCGTAGTCCATTTAGCAGAGCAGCACATTAGCATGGACTTAACGCAGGGTATCCGAGAAGTTCTACTCACAGAGGCTTTCTCAGGGCCAGTTTCTTCACTGCATTTGTTTGACAAACCTGCAGAGCAACATACCGGATCAGCCAATGAAGCTGTATGCAACTGGTACATTGAAAACATTATCAAGGATATATCAGGTGCTGGAATACTGTTTGCACCAATCCACAAATGCTTTAAAAGCACAAGACCTGTAGGTGGATATTTTGCCGAGTCTGTCACTGATCTCAGAGAATTGCAGGCCTTTGTTCGTATTTTTGGTAGCTACGGAGTTGATAGGCTAGATAGAATGATTAAAGAGCACACAGCTGCACTCTTGAATTGCATTGACACGTCGTTGCGATCAAATCGTGAGGTGCTAGAGGCAGTTGCTGGCAGCTTTCATTCTGGTGATCGGATAGAAAGGGATGCGTATTTGAAGCAGATTGTGGATATGGACACAGTGATTGGATTTTGCATTCAGGCCGGGCAAGCCTTGGCTTTTGATTGGCTTCTCGCAGAAGCTGCTGGAGCTGTGCTTGAAGAAGGTGCACCCCTGATATATTCATTACTCGCTGGGGTAGTTAAGCATTTGCCTGATGAAATACCTGAAAGGAAGGAAATTAGAAGGATGAGGGGGGTGGCAAACAGTGTTGGCGTAGCTGGTGATCATGATTCTGAGTGGGTGAGATCAATTTTGGAAGAGGTTGGGGGTGCCAATGATGGGTCATGGAGCTTCTTGTCATATTTATTTGCCACCTTCATGACATCAAATATTTGGAATACTACTGCCTTCAATGTTGACACGGGGGGCTTCAACAACAATATTTATTGCCTGGCAAGGTGGGTATGCTTTCATTTTCTCATTTTCAAAATTGGGCTGTTGTTAATTAGTCCTGAACATAACATGAATTGTAATGCTTCGTAGACAATCGAATGGTTATGAGGCATGCACAGGGATGATCCAAGCCCATCCAGTTCATAGTGTGAGCTGTATATCTGTATATTTTATATATTCTGTCATATCTCTGTATATTCTATCTTAGGTTATTTAGTTTCTATGTTTATTTGGTTTTATAATGTAGAGTTGACTTTTTATGTTTGCTAGGTTAGGTTTTCTATATATTCTCACTTTGTAATCACTTTTATCATTGAATAATATTGCAACTTATCATGGTATCAGAGCCGACATACTGAGGGATGGGTAGGATGTGTGTCCCTGGCCTACACACATCAGGTGCTACTGAGTGAGCACGTTGCGCGTGAGGGAGGGTGTGAAGTGAAGTCCCACATTGCCTAGGTATGAAAATAATGTATTTATTTTAGTGTGAGGGCTCCCTCACCTCTTGAGCTAGCTTTTGGGGTTGAGTTCTACCCAAGACCATGTAACCATTTATACCGTCTTGGGTAGAACTCAACCCCAAAAGCTAGGTCAAGAGGTAAGGGGAGCCCTTACGCTTATATACAACACATTACTTTCATACCTAGGCGATGAGGTGCTTTGCTTCACACATAGGTCATAACTAGGTCTAATCAAATTGTTTGCTTGAATGGGTTATTCAACTATCTGATATTTAGATTCTTTTTGGAACATTAGGTTGAGGAACCAAACCACATTCTACTGCACATGCAGGATAATCTTGACCTAATCATCAGATGGGTTTTAAGGCTGCTGATCTAGTTTCATGACATAAGCTTGGTTTGGTGAATTTCAACCGTCTTGTATCTGTCATACATATTGGCTTCACTGGTGGGCTTACTGGTGTTTCATCCATGGGACAAGTCTATATTGGAATATGCATTGAGTCATCAGGGGTTGTGCATTCACTTTATGTAGATTATTGATATAGGAAATGGTTTTAAATATATTGTTGGACTTGGACCTGGAAGTCTGGAACTCATGAACTAATCTTTCTTTGTTCACAACCAAAATTTGTTGCCAGGTGCATCAATGCTGTGTTTGCAGGAAGTGAGTTTGTTAGATTGGAAAGGGAACATCAGCAGAGACAGTCTTTGTCAAATGGCCATTTTGGTGGTGGCGATACTTTGGATCCTGAAGTACAAAGTCGTATATCAGCTGAAGCAAGCATAAAATCTGCTATGCAGCTCTTTGTTAAATTCTCTGCAGGAATTATACTAGATTCTTGGACCGAAACTAACAGGTAAAGTTATGTTTTCATATCATGCTATACAGTATCTTAACGTCAGTCCTGCTCTATTATCCCAGCCTATCTAAAGTCATTCTTCAGTTTCAGCATGTATATATGCGGAAATGCTATTGTTAGGTGCACCTGACGCAACTTTTAGTCAAGTGACCTCCATATGGCTAGTTGCAAAAAAAAAAAATTTGAAAAATTGGCTGTTGAATTAAATACTTCTCTTCTGTATGTTATGTCTGCAAAAACTCGCAGTGATCCAATGTTTGGTTTTTGAAAAAATCAAATGTGAAAATATCTTGGCATTTTGAAGAACAAGAAAACAACAATTTTTCATAGTGAGATTTTTCAAAAATCGACCGTTGGATCACTGTGTTTTTTTGTAGACATAACATACATAAGACGAATATCTAATCCAACGGTAAGTTTTTCAAATTTTATTTTGCAACTGGCCATATGGAGGTCGCCTGACACAACTTTGCATCAAGTGCACCTGATAATAATTCATGTGGCTGACCCCAAGGTATTATTAAGAGGCTCTGTTCTTCTTGTCGTTGGTGGTGACATATCACATTCTTTCAAGTAATTGATGGAAAAACTCTGATAATTACCATCTTGAGCCTCTCTGCATTTTCAATGCAACTTTCAGATTGGTTGGTATGATATTGGGGCTTAAGCATCTGACTATGAGTTTTCAACACTGCTTCAATGAGGGTGTTTTTTTTTTTTTTTTTTCCAAAATTACCATCAATACCTTTGATTGTTCCGAAACTGTACAACTTAGGAGGATTTTGGAAACTACATGTAGAGGAAATAATTCTGACTTCTCTGCTACCCATCTCAAAGTGAATCTATCGGTAAATTGCATAAGATTATTTTTGGATTTTTTAGTATCAACAGCATTATCAGTTTTTGACTTTAGTAATGACTCCATTTTTCATGTTATGATTACATAATAAACGGTGAAGTGCTTTGAAATGCTGTTGAAAACATATATTGGAATGAATTCATTTCCATGTGTCCAAATGCCCCCTTAATGAAATTGATTGTTAAAGAAAACCATGATAAGAGGTGCCTGGCTGACTCTCTTCTGTCGGGAATGCCTTGTACTTTTCCATACCAATTATAGCAGATTTTAGTAGTTCCATTCAATACAAAATCTATACAAACTGTTACAATCTTCCATGTTTTTTGCTACAGATCTCATCTTGTACCGAAGCTTATCTTCCTAGATTTACTCTGTGAGATCTCGCCATACCTTCCAAGAAGCTCACTCGAACCTCATGTTCCTTTTGCCATTCTCCGTTCAATATATAGCCAATACTATTCAAATTCTCCATCCACACCACTGGCATTACTAAGTGCCTCGCCCCGCCATTCTCCTGCTGTATCTCTATCACATGCATCTCCTGTATTCCGACAGCCTCGTGGTGACTCCACTCCTCAGTCAAGTGCTAATGATTCAGGTTATTTCAAAGGATCATCAACTCATAGCCAGGAGCATCTCTATGATCCAGGTAGTGGAAGCCTACGGAACAATGAGAACAAGCATCGGAACGTTCGCCGGTCTGGGCCCTTGGATTACAGCTCAAGCCGTAAAACTAAGTTTGTTGAAGGATCAACTTCAGGGAGCAGGGGTCCCAGTCCACTGCCAAGGTTTGCAGTGTCAAGGTCTGGTCCTATATCATACAAATAGCAAAATGGGCAACACTGGAGAGAAAGGAAGGTGGTAAATTATTTATCTACTATTTTTCTGTCAATGATCAGCTCTTCATATACATAATACTAAAATTTTTGTATAAATTTTGGCGAATAGCGTATACTTCCTGGCATCCTTTCTTACATCAGCCTTGATTTACTTAAACCAGTTCCATCAATGGGCCTTGAGCATACCTCCAACTTGTAAGACTACAGTTTTAGACTTGGTTTCTTGGCCGGTGGTTTATTAGAAATCAAGGACTTCCTGATCTAATTTCCATTGTTAGAGGCTTAACCTTTTATGCTAGACATTGATGCTTTACTCGGTATTAATCAATAGTAGATCACTTATGATAATAATAAAACTAACAAATTTTTATATTGGCCAGACCATAAAAAGGGTGGCAATTGTTTAGGGATGATTAGGAATGCCTAATCACTTGGTTGTCATGTTACAAAAGGCAGTTGTTTCTCTATTCTAGCAAGTCTTTTTGCTTTCCTTTTCAACAGTGAAATTTCAGTCACAGTGAACTGCGGCATTCACTTCAGGGTTCATGTATGAGCAATCTTTGATGCAGAGTTAGCATTAAGAAGTTTGTTTCATCAGGAATTCAGTGGAGTTTTGGTAATGGCTAAATGCCATGTGCTGAGTTGATTATAATAAGAGTGCCGTCCATTTATAATTTATAATTTAAACTTTTTTTCTAACCATCTTTTAATGGAGGTCAGATGGCAAATTACTGCGTTGATTTTTCACCTCTTATTTTACACGGAAACTAATGCAGCCTAAGAAGGGAAAAAAAATTACTTTGCGAAGGAAAAAGGGTTCATCAAAGAATCCAAGGCAGAAAACAGCCCAAAAGAGGAAAAAATGAAAAGCGATGGAGTGTGATCTTGAAGATCCAGGATCTTTTCTTTCAGGCCATCTAATAAATATATAAGGGAAAATTCTCTCAATGGACTAATGTTTTCCAAATATTTTCAAGGGTGATTTTATTGCCACGTGGCACCCACTTGCTACCTAAATCTACCACTAAAATTTTAAAATATATTATTTACTACATATATCCTCCATATTACCCAAAACAGCCACAACTTCATCCTTCCACTGACATTATTTACTACTAGTGGCTAAGGAATATTCTACAATGTTCAATACCACCTGCCGAATGTGTCTGTATGTCTGGTAACCTTGACTGAATATAGTGGAATGCTCAATTAGTCCTATCCGATTCGAACATTGCTTGGTGTTCGATATTACAGGTCCAAACAAATCACGAGTTGAAGATTAAAAAAATAATAATAATAAAATAAAATAAATAAATAAATAAATAAATTTAAAAACAATTTTTTTTTAAAAAAATTAAATGTACATTACATTTGTTTAAATGGACATATTTATTTTTAGAATCATTCTACATAGCCAAATTATTGTCCATTGACCAATAAATACCGTCTTTGGTTAGGGTTTTTAGGAAGTGATTTTGAAAGTATAATAGTTGTGAGATTAAATGTGGGAAGTATCTAACTTGGTGTGCTAAATATTCTATTATGTTCGGCTGACAACTGCTGAACATATAATGATGTTCTACGGTATCTAATGAACATTCTATAATGTTCAGTAACCTCTGCTAAACATTTCTATATGTTCGATTAGAGTGACTGAACATAGTGAGATGTTCAATTAGTCCTATTTGAACATTAAGTAATACTTAATATCATAGCTTTGAACAAAAACATTAATTGAAGTTTCAAAAATAAATCATACTTAAAAAAGGGCACATTTTTGTTGTTGGAATCCTCCCACATGACTAGTACATTGTCTGTTGATCAACAAAAACTTTTTTTTGTTAGAGTTTTTAGGAAGTTATTGTGAGAGTGTAAAAGTTTGTGAGAGGTAGGGTTTATGAAAAAATATGAATGTGAGAAGAAGAAAGTGGGTGCAAGAAGTAATATGATCTTTTTATTGTTATTATTTTTTTACCCTTAATAGTAATTTTACATGTGGGTACAACAGCAATAAAAAATTTCACTAATTGGTGGGTGTCACTAGCAAATTATGTGGGTGGCAATAGAATTATCATTTCCTCAATGGACTCGTATATTAGCTATTTCTATTGACTGCTACTGGTACCCACTTGCTACCTACACCCACTATTAAAATTTATAAATATATATATTTTGCTACCTATACGACTATACCCTCTATAATATCCAAAATAACCTTACCTCAATCAATCCTAAAAGATTAGTTTATGTTTACACTCACATTGTACCAAAAGACCCCAAATACTTTTTTTTTTCTTTTTATTTCCAACACAAAGGAAGCTTTTTTGTTTTTTTTTTCTTTCACTCCATGATAGGCAACAAGTAGCATTCCTTTTCTCACTCTCATGGCCATAGTCTTTGTTAATCCCACTTGCAGAAACCATTTTTAGAAAGCCTAAGCATTTTTATTCACCTCCTCCCATTGTCCTTCCAAGTTTAAGAAGTCATTCCACCATTAATGACATTCTACAATGTTCATTAGCTCCTGATAGACATGCCTATTTATTTGGTTTAGAGAACTGAACATAGTCATATGTACAACCAAACTCTGTTGAACATATAACAATATTCTACCATCATATAATGAACATTCTGTAATGTTCGAGATCCCCGTATGAGCATAGCTATATGTTCGGTTATAGGAATTGAACGTAGCGAGATATTCAATCCGTCTTATATGAACATTGTTTGATGTTCAATTGTACAGGTCGAACAAAAGCATGAATATGAGACCAAAAAAAAAAAGAACTTTAAAAAAAATTACAACGTACTTTTAAAAATATACATTTTCACTATTAGAATTGCCCCACTTGATCATTCATTATCCATTGATCAACAAATACCTTCTTTGGTTATAGTTTTTAAGTAGTGATAATGAGAGTATAAGAGTTTGTGAGACTAGGGTTTATGGAAGAAATATAAATGTGGGAAGAAGATGGTGCTGTTAGAAGTATGCCCTAAAACCAATTGTTAGGTTGTGTTAAGGGAACTTATATTTCATTATATAATCATGTATGAAACTTTATTCATTAATGAAATGGCTATTTTTATCATGTAAACTTGTGTTTAATTACTGTTCATGATAAAGTCCTTAGATAGTATGATAGAAAGTTATATCTCAAGTGTTGAGATAGAGAGACTTATAACTTTCAAGTACATCTATCCTAGACTTGTTCCTAATCATAGGTTTATATATTTGAACGATTATAAACCATTAAGATTAGCACAGGTTATACTAGCTCCAGTGGGAGGATGGTGAGTCTCAAGCCATCTGTGTAGAGACACTATAGTAAATCTATGGGTGCTTGTTAGAGAACAAGTACACCGAACGTGACAAATATGAGTACAGCTTATGGAATTCTATTTGTATGTCAAAAGCTGCTCATGTGTATTGTCACACTTGTAATCCTTAGACTTGAGACACCACTTGTTATCTTATGCATGAATTGCTAGAGTTGAAAGATTCCCATGGAAAGTTGCGGAATAAAAATTTTCTCCATGGAAGATGAACCAAGATCACATGATGATTGTATAAGCTATATTTAAAACTTTAAATAAATGTAAAGGACTTACATTGAAAGCCTTAAGAGTAGGATTAATGAAGGTGTAGCCCCAAAAGATGAAGGCCTCCAAGAGAAGATCCACACTAGAAGAAGCTTCAACAAGATGAGAGAGATGAGAGATTGGTGGCTAGAGATTTTCACAAACCCTTTGTGATTATCTCTATGCTATGGCCGGCCATCCCTTTATGGTTATCTAATATAAGTGGAGTGCTAGCTCCCTATTAGATAACTTGTTATCTTAATTTGAATTTTAAAGTATATCATAATCAAATAACTTCGATTCAAATTTCAAATGCAATAATAGATAGCTTGTCATCTTAATTTGAATTTCAAAATCAAATAATTTAAATTCAAATTTTAAATGCAATAATCTTCTTAATTGCACATAGACCCTTAAATAATAACCTTTATTATTTAAGTAATTTATAATTAACTTTTAATTATAAATATACCCTCTTTTATCTTTTAAATGAAGCTACCAACTATATGTGTGTGACCTCTTAGGTTCACAACAACCTAATAGTAGGAATTAGGATAAAAAATTATCCTTCAAATAAAACAACTTTTATTTTAGGTTCTAAAATTAGAACTCTTCTAATTTTCCCTTCAAGAAATAATTCTTTTGGGCCTCTACTAATCCTGAGTGACATCTAGCAATATGTCAAGACACACCCTAGGTTGTGTGAAGGTTTATCATAACACAGTGAACCTTTCGATTACAATTTTAAGATGCAATTCAATCCTTCCATCAAACAATGCCTTAGTTAAATTACTTGAGTATAGGATAATATGTCAAAACCCTAATTTAACCTTTTGTATGTGTTTCTCAAAATATCAATTCAATCTTGGGATACTTAAGAAAACACTTTTCTTATTCCCAACTGCTTTGGCCAAAGACTTATATGAATTATATCTTTGAGAATAATACAGGACATTCCCTCTCTTTACTGAGAGTGATAGATTCCTTGTTGTACACTCATATGTCCCCATGTCAGGTCTACTATGGCCAATAAGTACATACACAAATTCCATGGTTAGGATATGTACACTGTACTATCAAACCCTAATATCCCTAACACAGGATATCTATGGTGCCTCAGGTCTAAGGATCACTTGCATCATTGTTACCCTGAGTTGTTGTTTGACATGTAAGTAAAACTCCATTCAACAAACTCAATCAATGATCACATTCAGTGTACTTGTTCTCAAACAAGCACCCACAGGTTTGTCCTAGTGTCATTACACAAATGACTTGAGACTGGTCATTCTCCATATTGAGTAGACATAACCTGTGCTAGTCTATCCGGATTATTAATGCCCAATAAATAATCCTATGACTAGGAATATCTAAGAAAGAAATCTTTAACAATATAAGTCTCTTAATCTCAACTCTTGAGATCTTATATTGACATTCCTTTTAAGGACTTACCGTGAATATAATAACAGAAGAATACATGATAATCAAAAGCCCATATTATTAATGAATAATAATAATACATGAATCAACTTAATGTCCTAAATTACACCAGTGTTATTGGTTATTAGGGCATATTAAGTATTTCATACACCCTTAATCATAAGGATGTAATCGGTACTTATTGGCTATAGTGAGTTATGTACGAAGATAGGTGAGTGTGCAATAGAGGATCACCACCCTTAATATAAAAGGGCGAATGTTATAGTTAATTCACAAATAATTATCTCAATGAAGTCTTTGGCCAAAGCAGAAGGTAACCAAGAAAAGTGTTTCAAGGGTCTACCTAATTGAGATTATATTTTGGTGAATTTGTAACAAAAGATTAAGTTAGGGTTTTGACATGAATCCATACCCGATTAACTTAATTATGACATTATTTGGTGAAGGATTATCAATTACACGAAGGGTTCATTTATGCAGATATATTCACCCAAACCTAGGGTACGTCATGATATGTTGCTAGACGTCACTCTTGACTAGTGAAGGCCTAATGATAAGTGTTATCATTGAGGGCAAAATTGGAATTGTTCCAATTGAACCAAAAATAGAAAGTTTCTATTTTGGGAGATATTGAGATGTCCCCTGCGACTATTAGGTTGGGATGAACCCAATGGGTCACACACATAAGGTATAAGTGAGTCTCTTGAATTTAAAAGAGGGAAACTTTCTATTTTATAACTAGTGGGGTCCTTGTTATTAAAGGTTAATAATTAAAAGGACTAAGTTATAAATAAAGATAGTTAATTAGAAACCCTAGTGGTTTTCTATATAAACACATGGATGAGTGGTCAAGCTAGCACAAGCAACCACTCATCACTAAAAGAGGAGGCACGTTTTTGAGGAGGCACCCCAAGGAGGCCGTGAGCTATCTCCCTCTCCCCTAGCTGTGTTCTTCCCTCTCCCTCTTTAGTTTGCTTCTCTTGCAAAGAGTTGCATCGTCGCAAAGGTTCAAGAGGTCTTGTATTCGTGTGAACTTCATTGGAGGCATCCATACACTTCGAAGCTTGAAGTTTTGTGGATTGCTATCAACAAAGGAATATCAAGTAAACTTTATTTAATGTTTTCATATTAAAGTTTGATTCGATTCATCGTTAGAGTTCATCCTTGGGATGAGTACCATGGAAAATTTTTAAATCTACCCTTCCGCTGCGTTTATTCATGGTATTCTTTCAGGTGGGTGTAGGAATTAGTTTAATTTATTTATTTAAAATTGTCCTTAATAGTAATTTTATAGATGGGTACAATATTAACAACAAGTATTATTAATTTGTGGGTGCCCGTAGCAGTTAACGTAGTGGCAATAGAATCACCCATTAGCTATGTATCTCAATGTACCTAAGCTGACGAAAATGCCCTTATTAGACAAATATAATTACTACTATGCCATTTTAACAGTCAAATAATTAAAAATTTCCCCATAAGTCTACTAATAATCCCCAATCTTTCACCACAAGTTTGCTAATAATTAACCAATCTTTCAAGTAATCCCTACTAAATGCAATAATCTCTAATCCCTACAT
>JAESVK010000302.1:37860-55169 GCA_017140935.1 Hamamelis virginiana | reverse complement strand
AATTTAACGAAAGATCCCAAACTTAACAAACCATGATCATAATAGAACTTGAGCCATACAAGTGAATGGCCTTTAAGAGTATCCACACCAAGCTTGTGCACAAAAGTATTAAACTTTTCCTCCTTCAAAAACCCCTAGAAGAGTGGAAGAAGAAAAAACAAGGAGAGAGAGAATGGAAGAGGTCATCCCTAGTGTTTTTCCCACACAAAAAGCATTTGCTAGCATGCTAGCAAGGGTGCTCTTTCAAGTAATCCCTACTAAATGCAATAATCTCTAATCCCTACATTAATATGTAGTCCCTATTGGAACATAGAATCCCAATCTCCAATTTAACGAAGGATCCCGAACTTAACAAACCATGATCATAATAGAACTTGAGCCATGCAAGTGAATGGCCTTCAAGAGTATCCACACCAAGCTTGTGCACAAAAGTATTAAACTTTTCCTCCTTCAAAAACCCCTAGAAGAGTGAAAGAAGAAAAAACAAGGAGAGAAAGAATGGAAGAGGTCGTCCCTAGTGTTTTTCCCACACAAAAACATTTGCTAGCATGCTAGCAAGGGTGCTCTTATATAGAGCTATGTAAGGCTGGCCCTAGGGTTTTAGAAACCCTAATGGTCTTGTGCTAATTATCTCATAATTGCACATTAGCCCCATGTTTTAACTTTTAATACATGTGGCATCAAATTAACCTTAAATTTGGTTTTTCATTTTGTTTCTTTTAACCAATATACACATATGTTTATGGGTGTGTGATCTTTTGGGTTCACAGGTATTCAGTAGTAGAACACTTTCTAATTCCCTTATGAAGAATAAATATTAATTTATATTCTCCGAGCTTCTACATGTCATGAGTGACACCTAGCAGCATTTCATGACATACCCTGAACACTGTGAAATAATTAAGTGAACCCTTTAGTTTTTAGTTAAGACATAATAAGATCCTTCCAACACACAATGTCTCAATTAAGTTATCATAGTATAGATGACTGTCAAAATACCAACTTAATTATATGTAAACTATCATATGATATCAACTCACATAATTGCCATTTGAAAACTCTTTCAAAGTTACTCCACTCTAGCCAGAGATTCCTATGAGTTATATCAGTAAGGATTACATAGGTCATTCTCTCTCTTTATTGAGAGTGATGGATTCCTTGTTGTGCATTCACTTACCTCCATACTTGTGCTATTAAGACCAATAGATACATCCATGTTTACATGCATCCTGGGTATGACATGTAACGTGTATCATTAAATCCTAATGTCCCAGATACAAGATAACTACGATGCCTCAGGTCTAAGGATTACTTATGTCATTCTAACTTGTAAGTTATTATTAGATAGGTAAATAAAACTCCATATAGTAAACTTTATATTGATCACATTCAGTGTACTTGTTCTCTAACAAGCACTCATATGTTTGTTTTAGTGTCTCTACACAAATACTTGAGACTAAGTATCCTCTCATTGAGCAAACATAACATGTGCTAGTCTTACTGGTTTATCATTACCCATTTAATAAACCTACAACTAGAAAAATTTAAGATTAATGTTCTGAAAAATATAAGCTAGTCTCCTTTATCTCAACTCTTGAGTTATTATTTTCTCAATATTTAATATATGGATTATTATTGTTCAAACATATAAGAATAAAGAGAATAAAAAATAAACTTGCCCAATCAATTTATTCAATAAATGAAAAGTATGAATGTCAACAGTCCTAAAATCAACACTATGATTAACTTTAGGGCATACTACTAACAATCTCCCATTTGCACTAAAGCCAATCGACCATGTATCTCATACCCATCTTTTCAAGACATTGATCTAAATGTTGCTGTGTAAATACCTTAGTCAGTGGATCTGCACAATTATCTGTATACGTTATCTTCTGTATGTAAATGTCAACTCTACCAATAATTTCTTTGATTTTGGAGAATCGATGCTCGGGCTTTTGATGAGACCTTGGTTCTTTAGCCTGTGCAATAGCCCCATTGTTGTCACAATATAGAGATATATGTGACTCAATGGTAGGAACAACTCTTAGTTTTGAGACGAACTTCTTTATCCAAACAGCTTCTTTAGCAGCTTTAGATGCGGCAATGTACTCGGCCTCAATAGTTGAATCTGTGGTAGTATCTTGCTTACAGCTCTTCCAATTAACTACTTCACCATTTAAGGTGAAGATATATCCATAATTAGATTTTATATCATCAATATATGATTGAAAATATGATTCAGTATAACCATCAATCTGTAGCTCTCTTCCTCCATAAACAAGAAATAAATCATTAGTCCTTCTCAAATACTTAAGGATATTATTGATTGCAATCCAGTGCTCTAGACCTGGATTAGACTGATATCTTCTAGTCACAGTTATAGCATAACTGATATCAGGTATAGTATATAGCATAGCATACATAAGACTTCCAACAGCCGAAGCATATGGAATCTTACTCATACTATCTCTTTCCTCTAGTGTCTTAGGGCTCATGCCCTTGGAAAGATGAATTTCATGTCTAAAAGGAATCAGACCTTTCTTGGAATTTTCCATGTTGAACCTCTTCAACACCTTATCTATGTACATGGATTAGGAGAGACTAAGCAATCTTTTAGATCTATCTTTATAGACCTTT
Organism: Hamamelis virginiana; assembly: GCA_017140935.1. Classification (NCBI taxonomy): domain Eukaryota; kingdom Viridiplantae; phylum Streptophyta; class Magnoliopsida; order Saxifragales; family Hamamelidaceae; genus Hamamelis; species Hamamelis virginiana. The sequence goes on along the minus strand of JAESVK010000302.1, from coordinate 52,529 downwards.
ATACCCAGTATATAAGATGTTATTCCCAAATCCTTCATGGAGAAGTTTTGTGAAAGCCAAAGCTTGACTGTTGATAACATTCCTACACCATTCCCAATGAGTAGAATATCAACAACATACAAGATAAGAAAAGTGATTGCCCTCCCACTAACCTTTTTGTATACACAAAGTTCATCCATGTTCTAAAGAAATCCAAAAGATTTGATTGCTTCATTAAACCGGATGTTTCAACTTCTAAACGCTTGTTTAAGTCCATAAATGAACCTCTATAGCTTTCACACTTTGTGGTCCTGACCACTAGATGTAAAACCATCAGGATGCTCCATATAAATGTCTTCCTCAATGTTTTCATTAAGGAAAGCAGTCTTTACATCCATTTGCCATATTTCATAGTCATAATGTGAAGCTATAGATAACAAGATCCAAATGGATTTTAGCATAGCCACTGGCGAAAAGGTTTCTTCATAATCAACACCTTGCCTTTGTTTGTAACCTTTTTCCACTAGCCTAGCTTTGTAGGTCTCTACTTTTCCATCCGAGCCTATCTTCCACTGGTAGACCCATTTACAGCCAATAAGTACTATACCTTGTTGTGGATATACTAAAGTCCAGACTTGGTTGAAATACATAGAATCCATTTCGGATATCATGTCTTCTTGCTATCTTCTAGAATCGATGTCTAACATCGTCTCTTTAAAGTTTATAGGATCATCTAGGTGATCTTTATCACCTAGGAACAATTCTTTATCTTCCTCATGAAGATAACCATACCTCTGAGGTGGTGCAAATATCCTAGTGGATCTACAAACATGTTGTGTATTTTTAGGTTATGCCTCAACAGGGACAAGTGGTGAATTTGTCTTAACAGGGAAAGGAGGTGAATCAGGGTATGTTTGTGGCTCTTCATAAATTTCTTCAAGTTCTATTTTTCTTCCTTTGCTTCCTTCTTGAATAAACTCTTTCTCAAGAAAAACTGCAAATTTACTAACAAACACTTTCAGTTAGTTAGGATAATAGAAGGAATATCCTAATGACTCTTTGGGATAACCCACAAACATATATTTTTCTGATCTTGATTCAAGTTTGTCCACATTATGTTTCTTAACATATGCTGGACAACCCTAAACCTTAAGATGATTAAGGCTTGGTTTCTTCCCATACCACATCTCATATGGTATTTTAGGGACAGACTTAAAAGGAACCCTATTTAATAGATATGCAGCAGTTTCAAGGGCATATACCCAAAATAAGATAGGTAAGTCAGTGTAACTCATTATGAATCGAACCATATCTAATAAAGTTTGGTTTCTTCTTTCAGATACACCATTTAACTGTGGTGTTCCAGGAGGAGTCCATTGTGATAGAATGCCAGCTTCCTTGAAATGTTCCAAGAACTCAGTAGTTAAGTATTCACCTCCTCGATTTGATCGAAGAGCTTTAATACTCTTGTCAGTTTGTTTCTCTACTTCATTTATAAATTCTTTAAAGTTTTCAAAGGCTTCAGATTTGTACTTCATTAAGTATACACATCCTTTACGTGAATGATCATCAGTAAAGGTAATGAAATAAAAGAAACCTCCTCTAGCTACCTTGCTCATTGGACCACATACATCACTATGTATTAATCTCAATATATCTGTAGTCCTTTCACTGTGACTAGTAAAAGGTGACTTGGTTATCTTACCCATGAGACAAGACTCACAAGTTGGATAGGGTACAAAGACTAATGAACCCAATTGTCCATCCTTAACCAACTTGTTAATTCTGTTATCACTAATATGACCTAGTCTCAAATGCCACATATATGTTGGAATCTCATCATCTCTAGGTCTCTTGGGATTTTTAGCATTCTCATCATTATGCTATATGTAATTAACATTACCATTGATATTCAAGAAATAAAGACCATTTAAATAAATGTTAGTAGCTACTAAATTATTATTTAGAGAAATAAACAAATGTTTTTCCCAAAAACAATGTTATAACCAGTCCTACCTAAAGCAGAAATAGAAATAATGTTCCTTACAATCTTTGGCATAAATAAACAGTCTCCTAATTCTAGAATATCTCCGGATGGTAAAGTCAAGAAGTAAATCCCCACAGCTAATACAACAACTTTTGCTCCATTTCTCACTCGAAGGGTAACTTCTCCTCCACTCAGCCTTCTGCTCACCTTTAGATCCTGCATGGAGTTACATATATGTGAACTAGCACCAGAATCTAATACCTAAATAGAAGCAGAACTAACAAATAAGTTAGTTTCAATAAATAGAGCATCATCCATACCTTCTGAAGGATAGTTCTTTATGGAAGACAGGTACTCTTTGCAGTTCCTTTTCCAATGCCCAGTTTAAACACTTTCCTTTAGAATTAGTCTTTTCATAATTTCTTTTCTTTACCCCTCCCTTAGCTAGAAAAAAATTGGGGGAACAACTCACCAGTACCTTTGGTTTTCAGATTAAAGAGGTGAAGAACTCACCACTCTGTTTTCTCTTCAAATTTTCTGTGGTATTGTAACATGAATGTTGATTTTTTGGATCTGTTTTGTGAAGAACTCACCTCTATCTACTTTATTGTTCTAACATATATCTTTGTCCTGATATGCTTCTCATAATATCTTAGTAATCTTGGATATTTCCAACTTTTTCTCTCAAATGGTGCTTGTAGTTGTGTCTGCTGAGTTAGTCCTTGAAAGAACATAGCTGATGCCTTACAATTTTGATGATAATATGATAGCATCATGGCATCGTATAAAACAAATTAATATAATTGGAACTTAAAGAGGATTAAAAAACTAGAAGAGATATTAATACAAACTCAACTAAACCCTCGAATGGTTTTTGTTAGACTTGGGATTTATAATGGAGTGTTGATATAGGTTCGGCCTAATGACAATGAATTGTCCAATTTTAGCTCCCAGTCAAACCTCACACAATCTAGTGTTCTGATTAGGATTCGAAATTAATGAAATTGTGACTTGGGATTGAACTCTAAAACTATAGTTAAGGATAAACTTCGGTGCAGTTGACCCAGCAACAATAAATAAATAAATACTACAGTATCTGATTACCAGGAATTAGTTATCTAATTACCAATAAGTTTTCTTGGAAAGAACCAAAATCATTCCTTTCCTTTACGATGATTCAAAAAAAAAAAATCAGTAATTTAATTTTTATTGCAATAAAAATTACAAGAATCACACTCAAATTTTCTTTAAATCTCAAAAGACTTGTATGTTCTGACATACACATATACAACATGTTACCAAGAAAACATTTTTCTTTCATTTCAAACTTTCATTATTTCTGGTTTTGAACTTTGGTAGACCTATGAACTTAAGAGCAAAATGAGAAGCTCAAGAATACTCTGGCCTGGTGATGAAGGCGATGGGAGGTGGAATCATGCTTGGCAAGCAATAAAGAAGGTATTAGTGTTCAAAAGACTCCTACTGTTTTCAGTTGATAATGCATCAACCTTGCTCTGTATTAATCTGTAGGATATGTCTTGTTTTTGTTATTTCAATTCTTTTACGCAAGATACTTTTATAAAGAACTTTAATTTGTTTAACTCATTCTCATTAGTTATTATTATCAATTTTATATAATTTTCCTTTAGTTACATGAAAGGTATGAAATCAAATTATTAATGCTTTAGGTGATATTGTTTTCTCTTAATCTGGTAATGCATTCAGAAACCAAGTATAATCTAAGAAGTGGTGTACGATATAGATATTTAGTTAAAAAATATTTCTTTTATTGACACAGATATAATATATAGGGTAGTTTAAGAGTAAGTTGTAGCGATTGAGCTTATCAAAGAAGTTGTAGCTGTAAGAGAAATTGATTTTTATAAAATGGCAGTGACCAAATGTAACCAATGTGTATTAGGATGTGATGTGAATTTTAGTGGTGAGTTCCTATCTTTTCATATATATGTGTTTGTGTGTGCGCGCGCGTGCATATCCCGTGGACTTAGATTTCTAGGAAAAGGCATAATTCTTGAGATGCCCCATCCCAGTGCATAGCTAAATTGGAAGGGAAGATCAACCATGGAATTGTGACCCCAACCCATTCCTATACATAGAATTTAAATTTTATGGAACAAACAACAACGCTAATAGTTGTGGTGGACTAGACATCCTCAGGTTTGTTCAATGCTTTAACAGATCTGTAGTAATTTGATTGTGGCATTGGAATCATTTAAGGGAGATGTATTGAGTGTTAGAACTGGCTAGTACAAAATCTTAAATTCCACAAGCCTCAAAAGTAGAATATTGGTGAAGGAATTGAATATCATGGAATGAATATGGTATTGCGGATAGAGTTGTTATCTACTGTGTACATATATTTTTGTGCTAAAAGCACAACAGTAATGGTATTTCCTACTACTATATCCATTATAAGCATCAAATGGAAGCTCAGTGTAAATGGTCTATTATCTTGTAGTGATTTGAAATTATAGGTTCCATTGGGTACATGCCATCATTGACCCATGGAGACGCCATACCTTGTATTTTGATCCACTTGGCAATGCAGTAGACAAGAACCTTCAAACTGTAATAATAAAGTAAGTGTTTGTAATCTGTATCCAACTTTAATATGGTTTTAACTAAGTATAAGTATGCAGAAAGTTAATATTCAATGCATATTGTAGTGCATGTAAATCCTTAGACTACAGTAGTTTGAAGTTCTCGTCGAGCAAGAGGAAGGCAACATTTGAGATAATTAAGGTAGTTACTATTTTGATGATTACAAGCTTAAGGGATGGTTATTATGGATATGTGTACAATGTCTTATATATATATATATATATATATATATATATGAAATCTTCCTATGTATGCAGTGCCCGAAACAATCCGGTAACTTTGAATGTGGGTACTATATTATGAGGTATATGAAAGATATGGTGGAATCGATGGAGACACATCCCACTCAATTGGTGAGATAGTAAGTCTTTGAAAGGAATCATTATTTACTAATTTAAGTTTCTTAATATCTTATTAAATGAAATCTTTATTCTTTACTTGCAGATTGCCAGTAATGAAAGTTACAGCATCACTAAACTCAATGAGGTGCGGGTGAAATTGCTAGAGTACGTAAGGGATCGTATGTGATGGATGACCATATGCATGATGGTAGCACCAACAAGATTTTAGAAATAAATCGAGGGCTTAGAATGTCACATAAAAACCCATCATTTGGTATATGGTTTTGGAAAAGTTTTATGCTCATTGGATTTAAACAAGTTTAAAGTCTATAAAAGATTTAAACAAGTTATATTGCTGAAAATTAAGATAAAATGCAAGATATGAATGTCTACACCATACCAAGACTGCATGTTTTGTTGTATCCATGTGAGTTATGTTTGCTATCACACATATAAAATTAGCTAACTATATGACTCCTACTTTATCATTTTCAAATTAACTATATAACTAGATGGCATAATTAATTAGGACTGCTTATTTGTTTCAACCCGAACCGACCTTAAAGACTTTAGAGGACGGTTTAAAACCTTCTTTAAAGCATTTTTTTGTAGTAGTAGTGTAGATGTTCTATTTTATACTTAAGATAGCTTGTGATTGTTGGCTGTTGATGATAACATGGCACATGAGACGTCATTTAAATGAGATGTTGTGATAATTTGATTATAGAAGTACTATAAACTGTTCTTTTAAAATGGTGAATATATAGAAATGTTCCAAAAACAGACAAGATGATGTTCAAAAATTTATCTCAAAAAAGAAAATATTTCTTAGAACAAGTTAATTTAATTAAATTTTTATTATTAATAGAAGTGCATGTGGAAACATGTATTGAAGTTTTAATGGACACTTTTAAATGTCCCCTTTGACAGTTTTTGTAGTAGTGCAGGTTTCCATATTCCATCTAAGCTATCATTTTCCATTTCTTTGATATTCATTATAATTCTATAATTTTGTGTGATTAATTTATTATTTTCTTTATGTAGGTTTCCAATTAGGTCCTCAACAAAAAATAGAGGACGGAACCAACTTTTTTGTTTAGAAGAAGATGCATTTAAAGACTCATTATTAGAATTTAGTTTTGGAATAGAGGATGATTTGAATATACTCATACAACAAGTATCTAGGATTCCAACATTAACTGTACCACTTTTAGTTAATTAATTATAAATAAATTAAGTTGAACACTTATTGCATTTGTACGAATATTTTGTATTTTTCTTGGATAATTTTATTAATGATTTTTGCACTTTAATGGGTGGTTTGGATTGTGATTAGGTGTATATAAAGGTTACAAGTCATATTTATGTAATATTGAAAACAAAATTGCAAAATACAGAATATATATATATATATATATATATATATATATATATATATATATATATATATATATATTGTGGGTAAATCAAAGATGAAGGTTTAAAACTGTAGTCTTTTTGGTTTAAAACCGTAGTCGTTTTATGAAATATTAGGGTTTGGCACCGTAGTCTTCTTATAAAAGACTAGGGTTTAAAACCGTAGTTTTCTTATAAAAGACTAGGGTTTTAAACCGTATTTGTTTCCTAAAAGACTAGGGTTTATAACCGTAATCCTTTGTAAGAAAATATTAGAGTTCAAAAACCGTAGTCGAAGAAAAGACTACCACCCGCCTGACTACGGTTCCAAAACCATAGTCTTAACCCAAAGACTAGGGTTTTGCACCTTAGTCGTAGGCATTTTTTGTAGTAGTGAACAATTACACATTATAGCACCAACAAGATTTTTTTTTTTTTTTTTTTTCCTTTTTTTCGCACTTCCCAATCTAAAATGGCCGAGTTTGAAACTTAGACGGACCTATGCAGCCACAAACAGAAAATAAAAACTTCTATGTAGAACATGAAATGTGTTGCTCCTATATAAATAAAAATTTATAGTTGTTGTTTCATGCCAATGCGCCAAGTGTAACTATAGTGCAGAGGGACCCACATTCCAAGCAACACTCTCGTAGTCTCATGCTCCTATCATATTCTTACTTGGACATTGCATGGCCTCAAACTGGCTGCCAACAATGTAGTGCTTAATGCAGTAATGCCGATGGTAGATGATCTAAATTTATACAGAGCAACTCTTATTAAAATTTTAATGCCGTTTCTCCATCATGAAGTAAACATTACTAAAATCTTCACTTTCTTGCTTCCTACACACAAATAGGTGCAACCGACCCAGTAAGCAGGTCCAAACTCCCCTACTCAAGTAAAAGCGTACATGTTAATACATGCAAACAGCAATCTAAAATGACAATTTTAACCATCCTCCCACATTAGCACAACTAGACACATCTAAAAATACCCAAAGCACGTAGTCCCAACATGCATTTTCTATTTTTCACCTCTCAATCTTATAATTTTACCCAAATTAAAAACCTAGATATTCTGTAGCAAGTAGCAACATAGAACTATAAATTTTGTACAAGTCAAAGTAGCCATCAAAATTCAATTTCAGTACATCACTGATTTGATCTTATGAGAGAAACAAACTCAATTTCAATTTCACTTCTGCCTCCGGTACAATGCAGAAGTGGCTTTAACCTTTACCACCCAACTCTACAGCCATCTTCCCCCAAACCCATTTGGGCCAAACTATAGACGCTCAAATATCCTAGAAAGCAGATTTAGTTAATAAACTAAGTAAATTTTCTCAGACTGATGAATTTGTAGTATGACATCCAAATCCAGTAGAGCTAATATAAATAACAATATTACATTTTATAAAAACAATTAAACGGTGATTGTAAGAGTTACATGAGTGATCAAGTAAAAGGGGATATTCACCTGCTTTTTGAAGCAATAAAACGAAATTGCAGACATAAAAATAAAAAAATAAAAAGAGTGAGAAAAATAAATGCAAGCAAAAATAGAGAGAGAGAGAGAGAGAGAGAGAGAGAGTTAGTGCAAATAAATAGCAAAGCAAAATATTTCCATCAAAAATCAAAGAAAAATTAAGAAAAATAAAATATTTTTTTTTATAATTTTTTGAAGGAAACGAAATTACAGACATAAAGTAACAAACCAAAGTGAGCCAAAAAAAGAAAAAAGAAGGAAACAGAAAATTATACAAACAGGGACCCATAAAGAATCAGAAATCCTCATCCATTTTGAACACATGGGTCGCACCATTTCCGTTCAAACTGGACATCACAGAAGCTTTCTGATACTCTCCAACCCTCTTCTCAAAGAAATTCGTCTTCCCCTGCAACGAGATCAGCTCCATCCAATCGAATGGATTTTGAACGTTGTAGATCTTGCCACATCCCAATGCACCTAAAAGTCTATCAGCCACAAACTCAATGTACTGACCCATCAGATCACCGTTCATTCCCACTAAGGCGCACGGTAACGCGTCGCACACGAACTCTCTCTCTATCTCCACCGCGTCACGAATGATTCCCTTCACTCGCTCCTCACTCAGTTTCCTCCTCATCAAGCCGTATAGCAAACATGCAAAATCGCAGTGTAAGCCTTCGTCTCGCGAGATTAACTCATTAGAGAAAGTTAATCCCGGCATTAACCCGCGCTTCTTTAGCCAAAATATCGCACAGAAGCTACCGGAGAAGAAGATGCCTTCGACGCAAGCAAAGGCGATGATACGTTCCGCGAATGTTTCTGAGCCGTCGATCCATCGGAGAGCCCACTCGGCCTTCTTCGCCACACAAGGAACGGTCTCGATTGCATGAAAAAGCCTGTTCTTCTCCTTCCCATCTTTAATATAAGTCTCTAACAACAGACTATACATCTCTGAATGTATATTTTCGATGGCGATTTGAAAGCCGTAAAAAGCTCTGGCCTCGGAGATTTGGACCTCCTTCATGAACCTTCCGGCGAGATTTTCTAAAACGATGCCGTCTGAAGCAGCGAAGAAGGCGAGTACATGGGTAATGAAATGTTTCTCATCGCGAGATAGGGCTTCCCAGTGACGTTGATCTTGTGAGAGATCAACCTCCTCAGCTGTCCAGAACGAAGCTTCGGCCTTCTTGTACATTTCCCAAATCTCTGGGTATTGAATTGGGAACATACAGAATCGATCTGGGTTTGGGGTTAGCAGCGGTTCTTCAAGGATTGCAGGCATTTTCGATCAAAATACAGAGTTTCAAGATGATATTGGGACTGAAGCTGAAGGGATTTTCAGACGAAAAACATATACAAATATATGTATAGAGAGAGAGAGATTGTTGCAGAGAGTTGGAGGGTTTGTGTGAGAATTTATAAGGGGATATGAAAGATTTGAAGATTGAATAAGCGGGTGATTTGAAGATTGAATAAGCGGGTGATTTGAATTTTTATGAGAAGCTTGCGGGGGAATGGATCGAATGGGTGAGGTCTATTTCGGAAAAATGTTACATGACAGGCCAAAACTGTCGATTGATATAATGACATGTCGCGTTCTTATTGGTACACAGTACCATTTTAATTTGGATGGCCTCCCTTAAGGTCGGCTACCGAACAAAGAAAATGGCATGGATTGGCTGCTGAGCAAGTATGGTGCGGCTCAGCAGTTCCAAGAACTTTTGGCCAGTGTAAATTCAGTGTTTTGTAAAACCAACCGTTGGATTAAATATCATTCCTACTTACGATAGGCATGCCAAAAATTACAGTGCTTTGAAGGTCGATTTATGAGATACATATTGTGAAAAAATTTTAAAGTATGTATAAAACACATAGACTGTTAAAATTTTTTACAGTCTGTATCTCATAAATCGACCGTCAGATCACTGTAATTTTTGGCATGCCTGTCATATATAGGAATAATATTCAATCCAACGGTTGATTTTTCAAAACACTGAATTTAAACTGGCTAAAAGGCCTTGGAGCTACTGAGCCGCACCATACTTGCTCAGCAGCCAAACCAAAGTCGCCTAGTGGTCAATTTAATATATGTATAATTACAACTATACCCTTTTTGTCAAATCACTATCAAGAAATACTAGCTCTGTAAATTTGAAATAAATGAATGGGCTCTATTGGAAACTAAAGCTTGGGAAGCTTGCTTGGGAAGATTTGAGCAACATTTAAAATTTGGGAAGGGCCAAAAGCTTTGAGAAGGAAGCCCAATTAAAAAATAAGTATTTTATTTTGGAAGGTTTTTTTATATTTTAATTTTTAGCGGGAGAATCCGTTGGCGCCTCTCTGGAATTCAACTTATTAGGTAATGTCTCTATTAAAAAACGAGCATGGGTATCCGAGTGTAATGAGTTTCACACGTGTAAACAGATAGCAGATAGCAAAATGCTTTTATTGTTTTTGGAAAACACTAATTTGTTTTTTGTCCAATGTTGTTGTATATGCACAAATGTATATTTTAAAGAATGTTTTTGAGAGAAAACAAAAAACAAAAGATTGTTACGGACAAGCAAACATTTTACATTACAAATAAAATTCTCTTATAATTAATGAAATATATTTTCAACTTATTTATTAATAAGAATTCACATTTCATTTCCAAAGTTACGTATATTGTTCAATTTGAACCAAATTCCCACAATGTACAGGAGTTGTTAGAGCATCTCTAAGGCTGCTCGCTAAAGGTGCTTGTTCTCTATTTTGGCGAGTGAGAGGCCATATACGCTGCTCCCTAAAATGAAGAACTCGCCACAATCGCCAAAGCTACATTTTATAATATTTTAATCTCCAGCAGTCACAATTTGAATTGAGAAATAAATATGCTTTTGGCTGCAGAATATCAAACGGTAATATTTAAACGGATATTTTTTCATCCCCTACAAATATGTTTTTGTTTGCACATTTTATACATTCTTTTCACCCAAATCTTAAAGCCATCAAAGGTAATTTTTTTTAATTTTTTTGTTAAATTAAACAATTATGTATTTTTTAATAGTTATTTATATGTATTTGTTAAATTATCGAACATCTATTTGTAAATATTTGAAGGGATAGTTCCCCTAACCATTCTTTTTACTATTATTTCTATAATCCGTTTTCAAAATACCTATATGAGTTTAATTTTTTGAGAAATTGACCGTTGGATTACATATTTTGCTTATATACATTACATATATATGCCAAAAATCACAGTGATCCAACGGTTGGTTTATGAAAAATTTACATGTGAAAATTTATTATAATTAAAAACATCACAGTTTTTAATGTGAGATTTTTTAAAATCTGACCGTTGGATTAATGTGGTTTTTGCCATACATAATGTATATAAGCAAAATATGTAATCCAACGGTCAGTTTCTCAAAATATATGACCCACATTGGTATTTTGAAATCAGATGGTAGAAATAACTTTCAAAAAGAATGGTTAATTAGGGGAACCTATACCATATTTGTCATATAATTTGGGCTTTAGATTATTATTATTATTTAAAATATATCCGCTAAAATATGACCGTTTGAATATTTTATTATTATTATTATTTAAATTTAAAAAAAAATCCATTAAAATATAGCAGTTGGAATATATCCGTTAAATATAACCGTTAAAAAAAATTAATTGTTTAAGTCAAATTTTTAAAAAATAATAAAATATTCTATGATTAGCTAAAATAGGGAACATGGTTGGAATAGGTAGTGTAAAAGTGGTTAGCCACAATAGCTTTTAGCTAATATAGGGAGCCATTTGTGAAAATTTTTGGGAGCAGGGTTGGAGATGCTCTTAGGGGAGCCAATTCAAGTCAAGTCAAACTTCTTTTATAAGTATTATATATGTTATGTTTTATTATGCATGTGATATCATGTAATACAATTCTTATGTATATGTTTCTAATGGCTTTAGGTGGTGATTAATTGATTATAACTTTTTAAAAAAAAGTGGTGATTAACAAAATAAAATAAAATGGTCACTTAGCTAACAAGTTCAATAATACATTTCAACCATTACTTATCTTCATTTTTCTCTTTATTTTTCTTTTCATCTCCATTTTTCAGTAAAACACACAGTAGAATTTTTGCTTTATTTACTTGATAACATATAGAACTTAACTTAATTTGAATATAAACTTGAGTTAGGCTTAGATTATAACGTGGGGAAAATTCCCCCTCCAATTAACAAGTGCCATCATCACAAAAGCGACCTGTAGGAAGCTCATCGATTGACCTAAGCTAGACGACCTGAGATGGTCAACCTAAATCAATCGACCTAAGTTAGACGACCTCCCAACTTTTCAAGAAGTGACTAACCACCCAACTCTTCCAAAGATAGTTGACCTTCAGGCTTTTCTATTTAATTGAGGCTTTTCTATTTAATTGAGCCAAGCTCAACGACCTGAGTTAGCCGAGCTGATCGCCCGATCTAGTCAACATGAGTTAGTCGAACTGACTGACTCGAGCTAGTCGAGCTAGCCAACCTAAGCTAGCCAAGCTTAGTTCGTTGAGTTGGTAAACTTAAGACGGCAGACCTCCCAACTCTCCCATTTGGCTAACCCTTAGCTCTCGGAGAGACACCTCCCAGTTTCTCCAAGGTGTGGCTAACCTAAGCTCGTCAACTCAACTTGGCCGAGTTAACCCTCCTAGCTGAGCTCACAAAGCTTTGGTGAGAAAAAAACTTACAACAAATAATGATAGCATTCGACCTCTACCAACGCCCTAAAACCAATATGTTCTGCCTCTTACTCCCACACCGCCGATGCTCATTATAATTACAAAAATTGCTTTACCTCCGACCAAGACCATGTGTGACAGTATAAATACTACATGCAAAAGCAAATGAAAGCCATGATCGCCATGGTTTCAAACCCTTACATGTCAGAACGACTTTCTCATTGCAACAACCAAAATCTAAGCTTTACCGACATCACCACCATCGGTCATATAATAACCAATAATATAACTTGATGAAAACCCACCACTACGACCTCCAATGTTGAAAGAATGTGCGCAGGGAGGATTCGCAGCGGAAGACAAACTATAAAAGTTTTATAAAATAGAAATACTCACTCATCACATTCCAGCAGGAGTTCGAAACAAGCATAGGATCATAAATAATACAAGAACAATATTTAAACAACTTTAAATATACTTACTTGATGATTGCCTTTGATGAAACCTCGATCGCATCCTAGCTTCAAAGTGTATGAAGCCTCCAAGGTATCCACACGAACTCAAGATTCCTTAAGCTTCTTGCAGTTGATCAACTTTTGAGCAAAGCAAGGTGGAGAGGGAGAGGGTAGGTCACAGCCACTCTAGGGAGAGCCATAGAGCTCACGGCCACTAGGGTGGTTGATGATAGCCTCCTCTTCTCTTTTAGGGTTGAATTGACTTAGTGCTAGCATGCACTCATCCCTATGTATTTATAGCAAATATTAGGGTTTCTAATTTTTGCAACTTAGTCCTCCTTAATTAACTATTAATTAAAGAGACCAAGTAAGTTACATAAATTAGACACTTATCCATCTCCCAACTTAAAAGAACTCACTTGTGTCCTTTTTGTGCGTGACCCTTTGGGTTCACTCCAACCTAATAGTGGTTCGAGACATCTCATGTTCCCTAAAATAGAAACTTTCTTATTTTTGGTTCAATTGGAACAATTCCAATTTTGCCCTCAATGATAACACTTACCATTAGGCCTACACTAGTCATGAGTGACATCTAGCAACATGTCATGGCGTACCCTAGGTGTGGGTGAATAGCAGAACTAAAATGAACCCTCCATATTACTTAATCCTTCATCCTCTAATGTCACTGTTAAGATAATCAGGCATGGTTATTCAGTCAAACCCTATCTTAACAATTTGCTATATGTTCTACAAAATATAATTCTCAATAAGATGAACCTGATGAAACTCTTTCACAGTTCACCTACCACCATGGCCATGGATTTCAAACTGAGAATTATCTTTGTGAACTAACCCTGACATTCTCTTTCATCAAGGATGAAAGTGATGATTCTTTCTTGCGTCCTCATTTACCTTCATACATAACCCTACTAGAGCCAATGAGTATTGATTACACCCTTATAGTTAAGGATGTACGAGATACTATCAAACCCTAGTGACTTATATACAAGGTAACTATGGTGCCTCAAGTCTGAGGATTACCAAATAAATGGACGTAACATAAGAATATTCTTGAAGATCATGTTCAGTGTACGTATACTCTAATATGCACCCACAGATTAACTATAGTGTCACTACACCAATAGGAAAGACTATCCTCCCATTGGAGCTAGTTTAAATCTGTGCTACTCCTAATGGTTTATAAATGTCCCATTGGAGCTAGTTTAAATCTGTGCTACTCCTAATGGTTTATAAATGTCCACTTTATAACTTTATAAGCAGGAACTTTTTTAGAATAAATGTGTATGAGAAATATGAGTCTCCATATCTGAACAACTTGAGATACATATTTCTCTTATCATTTATTCATGGACCTTTTCATATATATTTAAATATACACGACAAGTTGTACCTTCAAATTAATATAATATGAAATTGATATGCCATTTAGGATTGGTTTTAGGGCATACCTCTAACAAATGCATGATGACAAACTACTAACAAAACATTCTATAAGGGCTGCCAAGGCCACTTATCACTCTAGTTATGCAATTAATTATGCCTACCTTTCTGGAAAGGGAAATGAGGAACTTAGAGACTTACTACTGCCGACAAAACCCAAAGACAACATAAAGAGCTAAGCATATGGAAGAAGAAGTTTTCATACGGCTTGCAACTGTTAAAGCTT
>JAESVK010000302.1:0-37850 GCA_017140935.1 Hamamelis virginiana | reverse complement strand
GCATATGGAAGAAGAAGTTTTCATACGGCTTGCAACTGTTAAAGCTTTTATTTGAAGAATGGTTATCTACACTTTAATACCTCAAACTTTGGTAGTAATTTCAATCCAGGACCTAAACTTTTAATTTGATCAATTTATGACAAATTTTTAAAAACTTGTTTTAATGTAAGATAAATTTTTAAAATCTTGTTTCAATGTAAATCTTAACATTTTATAGGGCAGATTAATGTAGTAGTGGTTGGATACTCTCAATTGTTTCTTTCTTAACCACGTAAATGTTAATATTTCAAGCATTGCTGCGTTAATCTTTCCTAAAAAATGTTAAGATTCGTTCTAATCCATTAGTTTAACCCCCAAATTGAAACTCTTATTTAGTCACAGGAGGGTGATGGGAATGGTTTGGACGGGAAATAAGCCTTTCAGGTTAGGTAGGATACACGTAGGCTCCAACTAGAATGCCACGTGTGGCCTAAATGGAGTTTTCGTTACTTGCGTTCTAGTTTTGTCCTATATTGGAACAGGTTTTTAAAATTTTGTCCTAAATTGATCAAATTAAAAGTTTAGGTCCTGGATTGAAATTACCCCCAAAGTTAGAGGATAACCCTTTGAAGAAAGATAAAGTGGGTGAACAACTATAATAGAGAACATAAAACGAAGTTTATGGAGCATTTTATCATAGATGACTTAGATATAAATAAAGACAGTTCGCCATTTATCGAGAGTATTTTATGGAAACTGCAAAGTTCAAAGTGCTAGAGATTGAATTGTTCAATGGAAACACCAATGCAAAGGACCACATTCTTACTTACAAGATCATGTGCATTTGAAAGGCTTCTCAGACGCAATAATGTGCCAAGCTTTCCCGATAATGCTCAAAGGACTGATATAAGCGTGGTTCTAGAGGCTAGTTGCCAACTCTATTGACTTATTCCAAACTATTAGCTCTTCCCTTAAGGCAGATTTTGTGAGCAACCACTAGCTAAGGAGACCAATAACCCACCTTCTTAGAATCGAGTAAGAGAATGATAAAAGCCTAATGAGTTATGCGCAACACTTCAAAGCGACGTTACTTGAGGTTGAAATTGTGAATGAGGTGATCGTCATTGTGGCTATCATGAAGAGGTTAAGGACAAAGAGCCTTCGTATTTCATTTGTGAAAAAAATGCCCAAATATTTGGCCAAACGCCTTGCCATAAAGTACATTGATGTAGATGGGGCATTTAACAACAATAACAACAACAACAACAACAACAACAAGAGAGAGAGAGAGAGAGAGAGAGAGAGAGAGAGAGAATAGAAAGAGAACTAAAAAGAGGTGAGCTGACCATGTTTATACAGTGCTAGACAAACAACTCTCATAAGGTGATCAACCTTAAACCTCACCCTCAAGCTAACCAAAAAAGTATTGCCTGTAGCTCAATAAATGAGTTCAACTTCGACAAAATGTATCTCAAATTTTCTATATATGTATTTACGGAGAATTTCTACAATTAATGAAACTACGAGATTTTTCTACAAATGTAAAATTTAACATTCAACATGTGAGAGCTTAGAATGACTTGCATAAATCCTTAGCTGACTGACCAAATAGATGACCATGGGGTTTATATTTCAAGACCTCACTTTAGCTGATTTCAAAGCTCATCTGACAAGCTGCCCCTAAGAGTTGGTCGATCTCATAGCTCTTCTAAAAAAATTCCCTCCAAATGACTCTTACTAGAAAAAATCTCACGAAAAACTCCATCAAATACGCTCCCACGAATAGAACTCCCGCAATAAGCGTTCTAAAAAAAAGATCTCCCCACATATGAGCCCCCACGAAAGAGCTCCCAGAAGGTTGACAACAAGTAAGTATACTTTAAGTTAGTTTTCTAACAACTTAAAGTTATGCTAGTTCAAATATATTGTAGGTTTAAAACGATTCACAAACTGTCGACAAATCAACCAAAAGTTAGCCAAATTTTACAAAAAATAAGTTGAACAACAAAGCTACAGAGCTCAAAGAATTCTAAATATAAGCAATTGATGTGACCCAAAGGACAAACTGAACTTCAATGCTCTAGAAGTTCTCAAACCCGCCTGTTTGGAAACAGAAGCAGAAGAGAAGAAGAAGCAGAAGCAGAAGCAGAAGTAGAAGAGAAGCAGAATCTAGAAAAACAGAAGTAGAAGTCAGTTGCGTTTGGATACTGTATTTTAAAGTGCTTTTGGCACTAGAAGTGCTTTTACTGCCTGTTTGGATATCATATGAAGAAGTTGCTTTTAATTATGAATTGACATAATTACCCTTGACAATAAAATTATAAATAATTTTATTTATAAGGATAAATAATATGAATAATATCATTTAATAAATAATATGAATAATATCATTTAATAAATAATATGAATGATATAAATAATAAATAATTTAAATAATCTTATTTATAATTATAGTTTTGGGTTCAAATTAGCGGTCCACTCCTCAATAGGGTAGATGGGATAGGTATTTTGAAAAATCGACCGTTGGATTAGATGCTCGTATTATGTTTGTCATGCCTGCAAAAAATCACAGTGATCCAACGATTGGTTTACGAGAAAACTAATAGATGGGTTAGGTTATTATGTGGGGGATATGAAAGGAAAGAAAATTGTTTTAGTTATTTTTGTAAGGGCAATATTGGTATTAGGAAATGATTGATATCAAAAGCAGAATCACTTTAAGGAAAATCACCCAACTGGGATATTCTCCAAAATCACCTTCTTTGGCTTTTTATTTTATTTTATTTTAGAAGTTGCTTTTTTTTTTTCCCCAAACGGTGCACAAGCAGCTTTTGATGATGAGAAGTAGCTTCTTTGGTTTTTGCTTCTCAATCTAAACGGGCACAAAGTAACACAAGAAAGAGTAGGCCTATAGAGCTCCAAACTTGGACAAACAAACCAAGCTTTAAGCTCAGAGCACCCAAGCGACTAAGAAGTCAAGTAGACAATTTGTTGAGCTTGAAGAACGTAATACAACTTTAAAGGCCAATCTGTCCCAAAGGGATACCAGGTTTCCACACTTTAAAAAATTTATTTAGGTACGGTTTGGATTTATTTTTCATAAGTACTTATATGCTTTTTAAAAAATTTGCAATATATAATTTCATAGAAAAATTTTAAAAAAGCAAATAAGTACTTATAAAAAACAAATCCAAACGGTGCCTTAATTAATGAAAATCTAAAAATGTTTTGCTTCAATTCTACAATTGTGTTCTCAATTTTTAAATATTATGAGGTCGTACCACCATAAATAGGTTTTGTTGGCCCTTCGTTGCTTCTATATAAAAAAAAAAAAAAAAACAAATACCTAAAATCAACATTTTTAAAACCTAAAAACAAAATAAAAAAATAAAAAATAAAAACAAAACAAAAGAGGAGGGGAGGGCATAATCAATGAGTTGGACATGTCAATAGCATATTCAACATATCAAAGCCACAGCATATATAAATTGATTTTTGTAGCACCTTGTTGCTGTAAATAATAATAATAATAATAACTAAATAAATAAATAAAGTAACCTATCCTTTCTCACCCTAGAATCAACATTAAAAATCTAAAAACAGAAGACAAATGAAACAAAATAAAATATTTTCTTAAATTTTCTTATGGACTAGCTTACTTAGGAAATAAGGAAAAGAATAAACAAGATCGTAATGAAAATAAGGAAAAGCAAGGTGATGGTGGTAAAATTAAATTTTCTTACTTAAGAAATCCTAGTTTCATATCATCTTTCAAGGTGTTGTCCTACACCATAGAATCTCCTGTATAGCTTAGTTAGCTATGACCGAAGAGAGTGAGCACAAAGTAGAGTAAACATCTTATGGACTAGCTTCTCACCTAATGAAAAATATTTTAAAGATTTTCTTTGATGGTAAAGACCCATTACTGCCTTGAATGACAACTCATAACCCATCATTGCCTTGCTACAAGCTCTTGTGAGTGATACTTTTTATAATAGAGCATGTAACCAAGAAAGTGAACTCTCAGTTGAAAGACATGGGATGGTTGCTATAAGGACTAGGAAGCCAGCAAGATGGAAGATATAATAAAAGGTTATATAACTTCTATTGTTTCATGTAACGATAGGGATGGAAACCATCACAAATTTCTGATGTGTGAGGATGGATAAAATTGTTTCTGATGGTAGTGATAGAAGAAAGTTTTTCTTCAAAATTCATAAGTAGAAATAAAAGTAGATGTTGAATATAAAATTTTACGCATCGGTAGAATATGAAAATGATTTTCATGAATCAACAAGAGATGCTGCATGAGGACGAAGAACATAAGGATGGATTGGAATGAGTGGATGGAAGAGGAAAACCAAATTTATAACTGAAATTTTACTATGCGCTCGGCTGAGAAATTCAAACTAATTTGAAATGACTGTGAGGCAGACAGATCTCTTTTTGAAAATTTGGCGCAAATACTGTTTACTTTTTTAAGAAAGAAAGATTTTCTGAAAAGGTAGGCAGACTGATTTGAAAATTTGGCGCAAATACTGTTTACTTTTTGACAAAAGAAAGATTTTCTGAAAAAGAAGTCAGACCAATTTGAACTGTCGATAAACGGACGAAATCGTTTTTTAAAAAATGAGTGCAAAAACTGTACATTTTTTTGACAAATGATCGATTTTCTGAAAAACGCGTCTGCCGACACTGCCACTGGATTTATTTATTCAAAAGCTGGATTTGTTTGAGCAACAGTGGATTTTTTTGTCTGAGATCAGTATTCTTAAATACTTTTCCGAATCGCACTCTGCATCATTCGTTCCTCAAAGTTCTATTGATAATTCTTAAGTTCTTCCAATGACATCCCCATCTTTTGTTAACATGATTCCTGATTTGAATGAAAATTTGGATGCTCAACCTTTTGTTGATCCTTCAACTGAAAGGATGCTAGCGCAAAGGTTTGATACAGAAGCTTTATATGAGTCTCTTATACTCTGTTCAAGAACTACAAATTCTGTTCAAAATATGTCTCCGCGCCTAAGAGCTAGGACATCAGAACTGCGGAGGTGGAGAGTCTACAATATTTGCTTAGAGAGTCTCAAAAGAAAAATAGGGTATTAATGTGTGAGAATAAAGTTTTAACTAGTATATTGGATTCGTATGCTAAAGAATTGAATCCAAATGTTACAGAATTGGAGCAATATAATGATCAAATTAAAAAAGCACAGGAGAAAATTTTGGATAAGTTACGAAAAGTGTCTGTGATTGTTGCTTCTGCTTCTTAAAATAATCCTGCTCTATGATGTATATAAATAATATTTGATTTTGCAGATATTTGTTATTGAGATAGCAATATTGTTTTTATGGTTGATATTATTATATACAACTTTGATTGCATATACGATATCTTGTATTTGGCCATAGAAGTGTGCCGTGTGCCCATGCTTGAGGAAGGTACATAGGACTTAAAGTGCACCTTTGATGCACATGATTTCTTTTATTTTCTTGAAAACTTGTTTTGAAAATTCAAAAGAAGTGAATTATCTAAAATATGGTTGGTGAATCGGGATCAAAATTATTTTTGTGTCAAAATTTTATTATGAATTTTGAAAGTTAAATTTTGATATGAATAAGTATTATATCTTTAATTTTTCATAATAAGATGATTTTAAATTTCGAGAACGAAATTTTTTAAAGGAAGGGAGATTGTGATAACCCGAATTTTTTATTTTTATTTTAAATTTTGGGGTATTTATTATAAATTTGAAAAGTTTTGGGTAAGGTTGCAATTTGAGAAAGTTTAATTTCTTAATAAGACAATCAACCGAACGGCGCCGATTTATTGTTTGGAAAGGAATTCCAAATGAGGACGAGTAACCATTCGGCGCTGTGATTTCCGTCCGAATTTGTATATGAAAAGTCAAGTACATGGTCGAAAAAGAATATAAAAAGAAAAGAAAGGAGAGCGGGTTGGTGGTGGATGATTCAGGAGGGATAATATTATTTGTTTATTGGGTTGTTGGGAGATGATAAGGAAAAGTGGGACTTGATAGGGACGGTTTTGCTAGGGAATTATATATGAGACAACAACTCTAGCACTTGCGGGAATCATCTGTTTTACAAAAAAATAAATATAGAAACAAAGATACAGAAAGGATTGCACTTTCTAGCAACTCTGTTTGAGGGAAAGGAAAAAGAAGAGAGAAATTAGAGAAAGAAAGAGAAGGAAGGGTGCAGTCTTGTGAGATTTTTCAATTTGGCTTTTAAGGTAAATTTTATTTACTTTTCACATTTGGGTTGGATATTTTTATAATAAATGAGGTATAGAATTATTCTGGTGTTTTTGATGTTTAAAATAATTTTAAATTAAGATTTATGATTTTGATTAAGGGATTTGTGAAAGATTTGCAAAATAAATATTAACTTGGGATTATGGGAGATTATGCCTAAAACTTTGTGGATCTCAAAATCGAATCGTAGGATTTGAGTATTTTTAGTGTAGATATTATTCTTAAGGTTTGTTTATGGTGGATTTAAAGTTTGGGATTAAGATTTGGAGATTTGAGAGGTGTTTGTGAAATTTGTGGCCTTTTGGACACTATTCTCGCGCATATGTGGGTATTTTCTGTGTTAACTTCAAATGCTCATAACTTTTCCATACGAAGTCCGTTTTGGGAGTTCTTTATATGCGTAGAAAGCTTGGGAAGTGTACTTTTTGAAGATACAAGTCTTGTGTTCAGATTTGCAGTAGAGAGAGATTTATTATGGGAATACCAAGTACTACTCTTTTTGGGTACATTCATTTACTGTCCGATGTATATCTTTTAAACCACTTGGTATTTGACCATGAAATTCGATGTGTATCATCTTGACATACTTGAGGATATGTCTTGGAAATCTTAAGGCCTTTGATTTAGCATTTTTGGGTATTTGATCCGTAGGTTCATGAGTAAACGGTTTATAAGTACGGGTTGTTGTATTTTTGGGATTTTTAGATCCTTTGTGCATTATTCTTAATTTTTCTTGCATAAATTATTGTTTCCAGATTTGGAAGGTCTTTGAAATGACCATTTGCATTGGGTGCATTGAGCATTGCATTTGGGAGGCTCGTGGAATCATATGGATTGGAAAACACTGTGGAATTGAGGTAGGAATACGTAACCTTATACCTATTGATAATAATGGGATATTTTCGAACGCTTTACAAATGCTATGACTTATATGTCATTTTAAATCATTGTTTATTATACTGATAAATGGTTACATGGAATATACTGATTTGTAAACTGTTGAATTGTGTGGCACGTTTATAAAATGAAAACCAAGACATGGTATTAAATGGTTTTGATAAACTTATTTCCATTGCTGGATAAACTATTTTGGTATATAAGATACATATTCATTAAATATGAGAATGAACTCTTTATTTCATTATTTCAAAGGAAATATTAGAAGGGCATATATTGACACTGTTTATATAAATAAAAATTGAGATATTTGGTTTTATAGTTATATGCCTGATTTTATAAAATGATTTATAAATGAGAATGATTAAGCAATATTCTAAATAGCTATTCCCTTGATTTTATTAAACTGAAGAAATGGAAATGATATTTATATGCAATGGTGTAGGAATGTATTTTAAAAATGTGACTTGCCTTGTGATATTATTATGAAATGAAATGTATGACAATGATTTATGCTGTTAAAGGTATGCCCTAAAACCAATCCTAAAGAGCATATCTATTTCATATTATGATAAGAAGATATTACTTGTCATTTATATATTCAATTATATATACGACAATGTCCATGAACAAATGATAAAAGAAATATGTATCTCAAGTTGTTGTATGGAGACTCATATTTCTCATACACATTTATTCTAAAAGGGTTCCTACTCGTAGGTTTATTAAAGAGGACATTTATTAAACCGATAAGAGTAGCACAGATTTAAACTAATTCCATTGGGAGGATAGGTAGTCTTTCCTATCAGTGTAGTGACACTAAGGTTAATTTGTGGGTGCATGTTAGAGAACATGTACACTGAACTTGATCTGCCAGAATATTCATATGGAGATTAAGTCAAATGAATATTCTTATGTTACGTCCATTTACTTGGTAATCCTAAGACTTGAGACACCATAGATGTTTTATGCCTGAATTGTTAGGGTTTGATAGTGTCTTATAAAGCCTTAACCTAAGGTTGTAGTCGGCACTCATTGACTCTAATAAGTCTTGCATGAAGACATATGAGTGGTCAATAAGGAATCATTACTCAAATTTAAAGAACATATGACAAGAAAGTTAAGATAGGGTTTTGACTTATATCCATACCCTGAATATCTTAACTATGACATTAGGGGATGAAGGATTAAGTAACAAGAAGGGTTCACATAGTTCTACTATTCACCCAAACCTAGGGCATGTCATGACACATTGCTAGACATCACTCGTGACCAGTGAAAGTCTATTGATAAGTGTTATCAATGAGGGCATAATTGGAATAGTTTCGATTAAACCTTAAAATAGAAAGTTTCTATTTTATGAGACATAGAGATGTCCCTAGTCACTGCTAGGTTGGGGTGAACCCAATGGGTCACACACAAACAAAGAGCATAAGCGAGTCTCTTGAATTAAAGAGAGAATGAAATTTCCTAAAACTAATTCTATTAATAACATTGTATATTAATTGTGAATATATATAAGGAATTAAGTTATATATTAATTATTAAAATATAAAAGGAATTAAGTTACTTTTGGAAATAAGTATTAAATAGAAACCCTAGGGGTTTTCTATAAATACTAGAGGATGAGACATACTAGCACTAAGCCTCCCATCATCAAATTAGAGAAATAGTTTCTCTCCCTCTCCAAGCTTGATTCTTACATTGTTGAGGAGCTTCAAGGATTCAAGAGTTCTTGTGTTCGTGTACATACCGTTGGAGACTTCATCCGTTTGAAATTCAAAATCAAGGATAGCAAATCGAAAGGCTAATCAAGTAAGTGTTATTTATGTTTGATAAATATTTATATGCTTGTTTTGTAAATCACATGTCCCTATGCTTGTATGATTCATGGTTAGGATATTCGATGATGGAATCATCAATGTAAAATTATTTTTTTTTGTCTTCCGCTGCGATTTCATGATTTCGAATAAATTCTTTCATATGCATGGTTAGCAAATGTGATATTATTGTAAAATAAAATGCATGAAATATATTTTGGCTCAGTCAATATTCAGAAAGGGCGTAGTGTCCTGGGTTGGACCCGAAGGAATTATAAGGGCGTAGTGTCCTGGGTGGAGCCTTGAGCATAACCCAAAGGAAAATAGCCCATGCAAGTGGCTTACAATCGATGAAGAACCCGTTGTGGTTATGATATATTTTAGAATGCTGTGTTAGGGGATCGTTAGCTTGAAAGATAGCTTGATACTTTCGTGAGCTTGAAAGATAGCTTGATACTTTCGTGAGCAAAAGGAATGAATTGATGGATATGGAATGTGAACGGACGGAAATGGAAATGGAACGGTCTGATGAAAATGGAATTGGTTATAGTTTTCACTGAAAGTCCACACAGGTTTGAAATTATTATTTATATGGTTTTATAACTGATTTGAGAAAATTATGATATTTGCATATTCCATGTATCCCGATATTATTGTTAAGTGGTAAAGGTTATATTATTCCTACTGAGCACGTTGAAGCTCATCCTACCATTAACACATATTGCAGGTTAACTTGAGGTGTATTTTGGCTTGGTATAATCCTACGCTTGAGAACTGATGGGACATCTTCATGGTAGATTCTGCATTACTACGAGATATGTATTTATATTAATATATTCATAGATTCTTGGGATTCATCACTGTATGAATTGTCAGTATTACTGGCATTATCATGATTTGTATTATAATTTAATGTAAAGCGTTTGTGGCATATTGTATGTATATATCATTTCATACTTGAATATATGAATATATATATTCTTTGTTTCTCATGAGGAAATACGGATGAGCAGAACAGTTTGGAGTTCCATCTTGACACGTGTCAACCTATCCGGAAGGGTTTATACGGGCGTCAGGTTGGGGCGTTACAATAACAAACATTGAAGTATGATTATGCATACAAATACTTGGTTAAACATATTGCATATATGTCAAACCTTTTCAAATAATCTTCAGCTATCTTGTGAACTTTGGATTCTTATATCATTATTTGTTGTAAGAATCAGGTTTTAAGCATTTCTATGAAGAATCATCTTTGCTTGAAACAACCATAAAGCTCTTGCACTCCTAGTGTGCCCTATGTGAATATGGATAGTCATATATTCACTAAGGACCATGAAGGGAACCTTTCAAGATGAAGTATTGCTCAACCCAAAGATGAAGCCTTTCACAAGGAAATCAAGCCTAGCACAAGATGAAGACCTATTGAAGATCAAGACCTTATTTGCAGCTTGTATCTTGTATGTATTTTTTAGGATTCATATTTGTGAATCTCTCATCTAGGATCGAACTACTTTGGCTTAAGTAACATTGACCTCCTGGCCTTGTTTTATCTTGGGAAAATCATTTTGATTGGTCAAAATTATTTCTAAATAACCTTGGGCTATTTTAAAATCAAAGTGTAGCTTAAAACTCATGAAAATTGATTTATGGCATTCCTTAGTCGACTAACCCTCCATGACTAGTCGACTAACTACATGACAGTAAGCATGTTTCATGAATACCTAAGCTAGTCGATTAAACCTTGGTTATTAGTCGACTAATCGTTTTATAGTCGACTAACCCTTAGTCATTAGTCGACTAACCGTGCCCAGATTTCAAATATTTTGCTTTTACTTCTCTAGTCGACTAATCACTTTGACCCAGTCGAGTAATCGTCTCCGAACTCATTTCATAAATGTATTTAAAATGCTCTAGTCGACTAATCGTTTAGTCCTAGTCGACTAATGTTTCTCTACAATTTATAATGGCTAGTTTTTGGAACCCAAACGACTATATTCTTCTATCTAACAGCCATATTTGATAGAGAGCATTTAAATACCACTTGAACGAGTCTTGAATGAGTCAGTTAATCACTCAAAACATATTGAAACACACTCCTACTCAAATCCATTATTGTTCATCTTATTTGTGTGATTCATGTATTGAGAATCATACTTTCTCTTAAGCCAATTGTTATTGAGAGATATTAGTGATTGCTCATTTTTTAATCATCTACTCTTGAAGGAGCTAATTTTTTGATGCAGCGGAATATTGAAGACAAGCTCACCAACAACGAACAACCTTCCAAATCCCTGTTGACATGTCACAAAGACAGTACCAAGAAAATAGGCATCCAAGTACTCGATCTTCACAAAGAGAGAAACTTAGGGAAAAGAGTGAAAACTCTCAAATAAATTCTTATTAATTCATCAACTCCTTTGCCAAGACGGCTACATGCATATTTATACTAAAACAAAGCTTAGAAACCCTAATACTGCTGAAATAGGAAAAGACTAAAATAAAAGAAAATAACCCTAGAAACCCTAGCTAGAAAATGGAAACAAATATTAATTCCCGGATTTATTCTTTATGCCATATTTTAGTGCTTCCTAAATCTCTAATAACACCTAGAAACCTTCTTAAATTGACCCTACCTATTATAGTATCCCATAGGGACCAAAAATTGACTATTAGAAGCCTAAAAAATATTAAAAACAATAAAATAAAATCCTACAATAATAAAATCCGAAAATTACAAAATAATAATAAAATCTTCATGCGATCTTCATCATTCTCCCAATGTTGGAGAGAATTCGCCCTCGAATTCGCCAACTCCTCATCAAAAAGAAGATATTGTTGTCCTCCACTCCAATGGATTATATACTTGGAATATTTTAGCTGCTTTAATTTCACACTCTTCACAACTTGCAAAACCTTGAAGATTTTTGCATCGATCTTCAATTGATTGACAAAATCGACCAAATAAGGAGAAAATAGTAAACTAAAATTTTCAACTCCTACAAAATCAATTGATGGACTAGTTGGATTTTGTAAGTTGATCACATAATGAAATCCAATAGAATTCGCCTTCAATGAATTGTTCCGTTCAATTAAAACTCTCAACTTTTTCTCAACATGTTCTAGATTTAAATCTTGAACTTCTTCCATATTATTGTCGGTGTTTGCCTGAATATGATCTTCGATATACTCATCAAAGATTGGTGGAGAATCAAAGTCAATGGGTGTTTCAACTTCAACTTTCCCAAAATTACTAAAAGGACTTTGAAAAACTGAATCATTAATATCAAACGACTCACCATGCTCATCATCCAGATCCTCCTCAACCACAGAGGGTGGAGGGGGAGTTCGACTTCCACGACGCTGCTCTAAACGCATCTCAGCTATTTCGACCCGCATCGCTTCCATCTGTTGCCACAGCTGGGCCACGTCATCTCGTTCGTACACGTCGTCCAGAGGGACATTACGACCTCCACCACGATCTGTTCTCAAACGCGGCATGGTGCAGGAACGACCTTTAGCTCTAATACCAACTGATGCAGCGGAATATTGAAGACAAGCTCACCAACAACGAACAACCTTCCAAATCCCTGTTGACCTGTCACCAAGACAGTGCCAGGAAAATAGGCATCAAAGTACTCGATCTTCACAAAGAGAGAAACTTTGGGAAAAGAGTGAAAACTCTCAAATAAATTCTTATTAATTCATCAACTCCTTTGCCAAGACGGCTACATGCATATTTATACTAAAACAAAGCTTAGAAACCCTAATACTGCTGAAATAGGAAAAGACTAAAATAAAAGAAAATAACCCTAGAAACCCTAGCTATAAAATGGAAACAAATATTAATTCCCGGATTTATTCTTTATGCCATATTTTAGTGCTTCCTAAATCTCTAATAACACCTAGAAACCTTCTTAAATTGACCCTACCTATTATAGTATCCCATACGGACCAAAAATTGACTATTAGAAGCCTAAAAAATATTAAAAACAATAAAATAAAATCCTACAATAATAAAATCCGAAAATTACAAAATAATAATAAAATCTTCATGCGATCTTCATCATTTTTGTACACTCATTATTTATCTTGTAAACTTGTGTGATTGTAAGGGTTGTGTGAATCCCTTGTGGGTGAGTGTCTTCTAACTTTGAAAGAAGACAACTTGTAAAGGTTTCTCCATCTTGAAGGAGTGATCCATAGTGGATTGTGAAATCCTCAAGACGGGACTCTTGAGGCGTGGATGCAGACGGAGATCGAACCACTTTAAAATCTTGTGTTTGAATCTCTCTAACTCTTCTCTTGCATTTACATTTATTTATTTGCTATATATTGTTAAATTGTGATTCAAACTCCTTTTCTATTTCATCTTCATTTAAATTTATTTGAACCAATTTTTTAATTTGGATTTTATTTTTTGTAGTTTGCTATACTCTATTCACCCCCCTCTAGAGTATATTTTCTGGGCAACAATGTTGTTTATGTATAAAGTGACCTCTATAATCTATATTCTATAGGGATAAATACAAAATAAATTTTGAAAAACTGGCCGTTGGATTAGATACACTTATTATAAATTACATACTCGCAAAAAATCAAAATGATCCAACGGTTATTATTTAAAAAAAAAAAAACTATCTAGATAAAATTTATGATATTTTGAAGAATTAAATTATTATAATTTTTCAAGAACATTTGCCATAAACTGACCGTTAGATCACTATGATTTTTTGCGAACATGAAATTCATAACAATTGTATTTAATTTAATGATCAATTAATCAATTCTTTTCTACTATTGGTCCCACGCGCTCCATCTTATCCTTAGTTTGACATATGGTTTGTAAAACCAATAAGGAATATGTATTCTGAAAAACTAACTATTGAATTAAGTTACATGTGTGTACACATGACAAATCATATATAGAAAAAATCACATTAATCAAACGATTAATTTTTTAAAAAAAAAATCATATTTTTTAGATGAAGTCCAAAAAACTATTGAAAATTGTTACAATTTTTTATAATTCCTAATTCGTTTGTCATTGAAATGGCGGGACGATGAGGCGGGGACGGGGATTCCCCGCCTCTATGGGTATGGAGACGGGGATATAATTATATTCCCTGCCAGGGTACGGGGCTGGGATGGAGAGTAATTTAATAAGCGGGGACGGGGACAGGGGAGTGGAAAACCCGTCCCGCCCCGCCCCATTGCCATCCCTAGGCCCAACCCCTTATCTCGTGTCACGCTAAGCACTCATATATACTAGAAATTTCGGTTCCTCCTATCTATCTCTATAGACAGGAACAATATCAAGCTAATGGACCTTATCTTTTTAGACCATAGTGTAAACCTAGTTCAAAACTTTAAATTGAGGTTGTACTCGATCATAATGCTCTATTTGGCTTTCTAGACTCTCTGGAGTTCTTCTGGTTTACTGACTTTTTCCCTAGATCATTACTGTGACAAAAATTTCTCCTCAACACCCAAAAAGATAAATACTTTGACATTAATAAATAAATAAATAACATAATTGTAAATGTGACCATCAAAAGGTGTACGGAGCGCCCATAGGAGATGGAGATGGTGGCTAAGTTGTTTTATTCCCAAAGAACAGTGAAATCATTTTCAAGTGACTGTATAAATGATAAAAGTATTTAAAATACCCACAATAAAATTACGGGTTTTCACAATATCAGTTTTTCTCAGTTACATATCTGAGAAATCGACCGTTGAATCACTGTAATTTTTGGCATGCCTGTAGACATATATGTGCATAGTATCTAATCAAATTGTCAGTTTTTCATAATATATATGCATTCCACAATCAGTTATGAGCATCATGTTGACTTTATCAAAAGTCAGCATCTGTTGATATCAGAGGTGCTTTGGTCAGGTGCACCTGATGTATCTTGCATCAAGTGTCCTTTTGTAGAGCTATTTGCACTTAAATTTTGAAAAACTGACCGTTAGATTAGATACCCCTATCATGTATGTTATGCCTGTCAAAAATCACAGTGATCCAACGGTTGGTTTATAAGAAAACTGACTGCTAAAAAATGATAACATTTTAAAGAACAAAAAAGTCATAATTTTTCAAAATTATATTTTTCAAAAACCAACTGTTGAATCACTGTGATTTTTGGCAAGCATGACATACATGATAGGAGTATCCAATCCAATGGTTAATTTTTCAAAATTTTCATCACAAGTTGCTCTACAAGAGGGTACCTTATGCAAGAAGTATATATATATATATATGTGCGTGATATATATATCAGCTACTTTAGTCCCAAGTCAAAAAAGGACAATTTGTTATGCACCCTACAAGGGTAAGGCAACGTCGGTCTATATATGCTTTGTATGGACACATATGCCAAACAAGGGTCCCAAGTAGAGATTAGAACATTAATTCAATCTGAATATATAGTTATTAATGGTATTCTTTTTAATAAAGTATGCCCATTAATATTTATTTGTCCCTTCTATAGTTTGACTTAATGGGTACAATTTTTGTTTTTTAAATTTACCAAACGATACAAAATCTTCTCTTATTTTAAATCCCTCCAATACTAACAAATGAGTTTCGATGTGTTTCTAAATTTTGGAATCTGAAAAATATCCTTTAAAACTAGAGATACATGCATCTAAGTTACTAGACCAATGGTGGGCCATGTAGCCTTCTCCTTTCTCTTAAAGTTATAATACTGTCTAATTTTAAATTGGAATTAATATTCAAAATGAATAATAATAATAATCTATACTATCTATAAAGCCAGAAGGCTTGGTTAGCCTGGTCAAGTTTTTATACCAAAAATACCCATAAATGAATTAATTATTCTATCAAATACTGTGGGGATATATGTGTCTTTTACTATTCAAAACTAATCCCAACAAAAACACGTTCTCTGCACAATCCTTTTCTCTCAAAACTACAACTTCCTCTCTCTCACCTGCAGTTATTCTCACTCACGTCTTCTATTGCAGTTTTAAATCAATGCACTATCTTCTCCTTCAAACTCTCTTTTCTCTTTCTATATTTCTCTCTCCATTTTGTACATTCTAATCCTCTTTGCAGAGTCCAACCAAACAACCTTTTCAGATCGTGGGACTGTCATCTAAAAACTATTCAGCATTCAAACTTTGTGCATTCTGTAAGTTCACGATCCAATACTTCAAATATAAGGTTATTATTATTATTATTCTTTTAAATCCAACCTTCAATTTTATTGTAATTTTCTTTGTTTTCATGCTCTTTGTACTCATATTAACATCAAGAATTTTATTTTTATTTTTAAACTAAACTAACCTGCCGGAGAAGAAGTTGTTCTTTGCCGGAGAAGAAAATGGCCGCTGCCTGCCGGAGCCACGATCCAATACTTCAAATATAAGGTTATTTTTATTTTTATTTTTTTAAATCCAACCTTTAATTTTATTGTAATTTGCTTTGTTTTCATTCTCTTTGTACTCATATTAACATCAAGAATTTTATTTTTATTTTTAAACTAAAATAACCTGCCGGAGAAGAAGTTGTTCTTTGCCGGAGAAGAAATTGGCCGCTGCCTGCCGGAGAATAACCTGCTCGCTGCCGGAGTTCTCTCGCCGGAGAGGTGGGTGTTCTCGGGGAAGTCGCTGGAGAAGAAGCTGGAATGGGGGGGTGTTTGGGTGTTCTCGGGGAATGAGTGTAGAAAGTGGGGAAGTGGAGGAGAGAAAGCCCATTTTCAACTTTTTGTGACATTGGGCAGAGTGTAAAAAGCAACTCAATTTTTCAACCATTAGATGACATTTCTTAAATTAACGTTCAGATGCACTAGGACCTTATCTTACCATGCCTACTATAGAATTAAAAACAAAAATGTAATGGCATAAAATTAACGTTAGATGGCATTTCTTAATGGCATTTCTACTAGGACCTTAATCTTAATTTTATATCCGACCCATAAAATTAATTAAGCTCTAAAAATAGAACTTTATTTTAATGTTTAAGAGTTGAATTTAAAATAAAAAATTTATTTTAAATTTATATCCGACCATTAGATGGCATTTCTAATGGTTGATATTAAAATATTTAAATTAATTAGAATAAATATTTAAATTACTATGCCATATAAATTTAAATATTTAAATTAATTAGAAATGCCATATAAATTTAAATTACATTTCTATTTTTAGGATTACACAAAATAAATATTAATTCAATTCTAATGAATTTAATTAAATTTCTGATTCTATAGTTGGAAAATAAATGTCTATTTTTAGAGCTTAATTAATTTTATGGGTCGGATAATAATATAGATTTCAATTAATTTAATAAAATCCATAAATAAAAATAAAAACTTCAATTCCCATAAAAAAATATATCTATAGTACTATGATAACAATATATATGTACAAGCCTAAATATGTTGCACTTGATGGAAAAAAATTTAGAGTAATTTTTCTTTATTTTTTTTTTGTTTTCTTTCTATTTTGGTGTTCTCAATTAACTTAATTATTTCATTTCCTAAAGTACAGGGAATTTATTTTAATCTTATCTTTGAAGTTAAAGTAAGTCCAGAAGTTAGCAACACATATTATTAGGTTATGTAAAAAAAAAAATTATATTTTTAATTCAACTCCTATCCATTAAATTACATTTCTGTTTTTAGGATTACACAAAATAAATATTAATTCAATTCTAATGAATTTAATTAAATTTCTGATTCTATAGTTGGAAAATAAATTTCTATTTTTAGAGCTTAATTAATTTTATGGGTCGGATATTAATATAGATTTCAATTAATTTAATAAAATCCATAAATAAAAATAAAAACTTCAATTCCCATAAAAAAATATATCTATAGTACTATGATAACAATATATATGTACAAGCCTAAATATGTTGCATGATGGAAAAAAATTTAGAGTAATTTTTCTTTCTTTTTTTTTTGTTTTCTTTCTATTTTGGTGTTCTCAATTAACTTAATTATTTCATTTCCTAAAGTGCAGGGAACAAAAGATGAAGCAAGACTAGAGAAAAAAGAAAGGCAGTGTGGCACCATCAAGAAGGTGATGAAAAGTATGCAAGATTGGTTAATTGATTATAATTGAATTTTATTTTCATTTATTAAATTGAGTGCTTCATCTATTAGCGTTTTTAAATTGAATTAATCAACGCCTAATAACAACTATAAACTTTCTTAAATTGACTCTACCTCTTATATTATTCTATATATATGGACTCAAATTAAATTTCATTCTTTTAACGGAAAAAGAAAATAAAAATCTATAACAAGAAAATAAAATCATGAATTTATAAATTCTGAAAATTACATAAATAAAAATAAAACCTTTGATTTCCGTTAAAAAAAATATTTCTAAATTTCCCTAATTTATTTTAATCTTATCTTTGAAGTTAAAGTAAGTCCAGAAGTTAGCAACACATATTATTAGGTTACGTAAAAAATAAATTATATTTTTAATTCAACTCGTATCCATTAAATTACATTTCTGTTTTTAGGATTACACAACATAAATATTAATTCAATTCTAATGAATTTAATTAAATTTCTTATTCTATAGTTGGAAAATAAATTTTTTATTTTAAATTCAACTCTTATACTAGAATCCACTATATCAATTATAGTATCCAACAGGGATTCAAATTTGATTATTTCAATCCTATGAAAAGCTACAAACATAAAATAAAAACATAAACTACAAAAATCCAAAAATAACATAAATAAAATTTAAATATTTGATTTTCATAAAAATTTTCAATTGTACTATATGATGATTTTATATAATTTCCCTTTGTTATTTTTAACTTAATCAATTTTAATATTTACAATTAGGATCATACTCACTGTATTTAAAGTTGCTATTTTTTTTAATATAATGTAATTTTCACTAAAAAATAAAAAAGAAAATAGAAAAAAATAGATTTTAAGAAGATTATCATATCTTATCATGGACAACATATTAGTGGGTCTTGGAATATGGTGAATAGAAATATGAAGGTCCTAATGAATTACATTAAATGAATATGGATATAAGCAGATAGTTTTAAGATTATGATGCACACACTTTTAAATAAATAAATTAACTTGAAATTTTTTTAATTTTAAATGGCACCGCGTCGCACACGCATCGCGTGTGCGTGGTGGCTAGTAATAATAATAAGAATGAATGGGAGAAGAGAATTAAGAAGATAAAATCAAAAGAATTATACCCAAATTGTTGTATTAATAAATAATTTACATTTCGATAAGCTTCTATTTTCTATTTTTCCACTTTTAAAATTAAAAAATGAAAGCTTTTTATATTTTCTACAAAATTTTGGTAGTTACTTTTAAAAGTTGAGAAAGTAAGAATTTCTTGCTACCTCAAATTTTTAAAGTAACTACTAAACTTTTTGCACTCAAAAATTTCATCTTTTTTATTTTTAAAAGTAAAAAAATAGGAAGTAAAAATTTATTTGCTATCTCAACTTTTTAAAGTAACTACCAAATTTTTTGCACTCAAAACTTTCATCTTTTTTATTTAAAAAAAAAAAACAGAAAATAAAAACGAACCCTAAAATTCTTTAAATTTTTTAATATTCATACAGGTCAATGATTTTTAGGATCCCTTGTGAAGATTTGGGACTAAATCTCTCCACCGGTGTCAACTTTGGTGACTGCTAGAACCTACTAGAAGTCTAGAATAAATATTTTTCCCCTCTTTAATTGTCAATTTTTTTTTTTGGATAATTAATTGTCAATTTTATATTCTTTAAACTTACAATTGAGCGCGTGACGGTTGATTAACACGAGGGAATTGTAGTGCACGTGACACATCTAGCCATCTAGGTGGGTCCTCCACAAGTAGGGTTGCAATCTGTCCACACCTTATACTCTGCTGCTATACACATCATCTACTCTCCTCCACATGTATTTGCCACGTGGCTCTATGCACTGACACATGCTTTTATGCCCATGAAACTTTTTTTATTTTTTATTTTTTAAAAAATAACTTTGACCCATTCACTATTGGTCAAAAATACTTTGCATTCATATATTTTTAATTGTGATACATTGATCCTTATAGGATTAATTTATGATACTTTGTATCCTTCAATCAGTTAGCCATTTATTTATTTGACTGAAAAATTATGTTGAACTCATTATTATTATTTTTTATGCAGTATCATACATTATTAATGTGCCTACAAGCATATCGGAAAAGTTTCATGATTTGTCTTAATATATTTTATTTATTATGAATTTTATTTGCTGCATGGAGAAAAGAATTCATAAAAATTTAAATATATTGGAAAAAATCATGAAACTTCACATATATGCTTATAGACATATTAGCAACGTATGATAAATATTGCATAAAAAAAATAATATGTCTAATACCATTTTTCAGTCAATTGAACAAATGGATACCTGATAGAAGGGTACAATCTGTCACATTTTAAAAGTACAAATCGAGGTCAATGTATTACAATTAAAAGTATAGGGGTGCAAAGTATTTTTGGCCAATATTAGTACAGGAGATCGAGCAAACTATAAATTTTTTTATTTCAATTTCTTTTAATAATCAGACATAATAGTTTAAATAGCAAAGGATCGCTCTTTATGAAGCATCTTCTTAGCTTTTCGACTATCATAGGAATTAGGTTCATGAATTGTCTAGCCTATTAAGGGAACTAATCTGTATTCAAATCTCAACT
This sequence comes from Hamamelis virginiana, assembly GCA_017140935.1. Taxonomy (NCBI): domain Eukaryota; kingdom Viridiplantae; phylum Streptophyta; class Magnoliopsida; order Saxifragales; family Hamamelidaceae; genus Hamamelis; species Hamamelis virginiana. The sequence continues at coordinate 17,175 of JAESVK010000302.1, read as the reverse complement.
ATAGTAGGCTTACATTTAAAATAAAATAAAATAAACTCATTCTTTGGATGTGGGACAGTGAATTCATTGCCCCATGGATATTCTCCACTCTTATAAAGAGAGATTTTGAGTTCAATTCTATACTTTTAATAAGACACTTTAATCAATGGCAACCCATATGAATTTTAAATAAAATTCTAACAAAGCTTACTTGGGGTTAATGTTCAAAGAAAAATGCTAAGTGGATCAAATTTTAGAACAAAATTTTTAAAGCAAATGATGTGTCAGAATCACATTATCTTGATTTTTGTGTATTTTTAAAATGCACAAAAATCAAGACTGTATTATTCTGACACATCATTTGGTTTAAAGATTTTGGTATAAGATTTGGTCCTTCTAGAATTACTCATGCTCAAATAGTCAATTTTCATCCAAATTAGTATATTTCATAGCTACTAGCTGCACGCATGATTTGGCTAAATGCACCACTTCTGCATGTCTCCAAGTTATTTTACCCAGCTTCATTTGGCCTGCTACCCAAGAGAGACTCCCTACTTCCCAGTGCCTTGCCTCTAGGAATATTGATGCTGATGTGGTGATAGACCCAATTATGAATTCAACATAATCTTATTTGCATGGTCATTTGCCTGCTTACAGCTGCTAGACTTGATGATTCTTTTTTACAATATTCTCTCTACTTCTGTGGATTAATGTATTAAGAATTTTCTACTAGTTGATGTACTGGGAATTACTTTTCTAGACAGATTTATGTTGTTTCATTGTTTGTTTTATTTAATATATATATTTAGGAATGATCAAGTCAACATATGTTTAACATATGCTTATATAAGCATGAATGCTATAGATAATTATGTGATGCATATTTTGAAAAACTGACGGTCGGATTAAATACTGTACTTATGCATCTCATGTATGCCAGAAATCCAGTCATCCAACTATCAGTTTCTCATAAATGTCACTAAGAAAAACTGTGATATTTTTCAGTAGTCACAGTTTTTCATAGTTATATTTTGAAATTCTGACATTGGATTACCGTGATTTTTTCTATGCATAACATCCATAAGTATAATATCTAATTCAACGGTTAGCTTTTCAAAAGATATATCACACAATTATTTATGGACTTATTGCTTACATAACTTATGTAATCATATGTTGACCAGATTGAGACTGTTAATGTATTTTGCTTTAAAAAAAAAAACATATCCGATTAAAATGTTGGAAAATCAAGAAAAAGATATACTCTTATCCTTTAACTAAGAGAAAATTACACTTTGACTCATTAATTATAGCTTTAATTCGAACACATTGACCGTTATACTTTTGATTAATTTGGGGCACTTTGCACCCTTCTTACAGTTAGTCATTTGATTCTTTGACTAAAATAGGCGATGAACTATTTTTTTCCATGCAACATTTATTCTAAATTGTTAATATATTTACAATCATATTGGAGAAATTTTATAATTTTTTTAATACATTTTAATTTTTTTGAATTATTTTCTCCATACAATAAATAAAATTTACAATATTTTAAAAAATATATAGAGAACAAATATGAAATTGCACCAGTACACTAGTAAATATATAAGAAATTTAAGATTAATACTGTATAAGAAAATAACAAGCCTAATACCATTTTTCAGTCAAAGATTAACTAACTAATTAATAAAAAAGTAAAAAGTGTTCGAATTAAAATTACAAAAGTATAAAGTTTAAATGAGTAATAATTAAGAGGGTTAAACTGTAATTTTTCCTAAATTTGAACAAATATCTATATATGTTTATAATATGTTTCGTGCACGTGTCACATGATGTGTCCATGTGGGCGCAACCATCCGCATCTTTGATTAAGAATGTTCGATTCTGTAACGTCCTTACTCAATCTATCTGTCCTTAAGACATTTTCAAACATTGCTCACGTGGATTCATGAACATCGTTGTTTGGTCTACAAATCCCAACCTCCTTCCAAAGACTTTTCCTACTTTATCTACCTAAACCATCTATATATAAGAGCCGTCCCTTTAGACTCTCTCTCATCCATCTCTCTCTCTCTAGCTAAGAAAGTAAGTAGCCATTGAAGAATTGAATCTCATCGATCTTCTCCAATTAACAATCAAGATTTCCAGAGATCGAAGCTTAATTAATTTGTGTGAAACAGAAATGGTCAAGGAAGTGAGATATATGCACAGGTATTGGGTTGAAGTTGCACCATCGCTTGTCATCTGTCCCCACAAGCCTTCTAATTCATCACCAAAGCTGGAGACAATTATTGAGGAAGCAGGGTCTGAGAAGGTGGATGTTGTTCTGCAAAAGACTGCAGTGTTTCTTTTTCCTTTGATTCTTTCATTTGTCTCTTGTTTTTTGTTGTATAGACATAATATTGCTTGATGTGGGTTTATTTATTTATTTATTAAACCTTAATTTTCGAACCCTCATTGCAAATTTAATCTCTCTCTCTCTCTCAGATAAATTAAAGAGTACTTTACTTTTTGAAACTTTTAAACTATGGTATTGGGGACATTATAAGGCCATGCATAAATCTAGACTATATTTGGTCAAGAGTATTTACATACACATGCAATATATTGTTATAGTAACTTGTGCGATGGAATTGGTTCAAAATGAATGATTATGCACCCAAAATTAACATGACTATACATTTAAATCCATTGAATCAAGGGTATTTACATACATATATATTAAATTGTTACATTAACTTGTGTAATGGGATTACTTTCAAAATGAATGGTCACATATTCTAAGAAATTAACCTGACTTGAATTGTGGCAAAAAAAAAAAAAAAAAAAGGTGACTTGAATTAAGAATATTTTCATTATCAATGAAGTAATTATTGGTATCTAATTATTAACTAATTAAGACAATTACGATTAAATTGGTATGTATTTAAAAGACAAAAGGGTAAAACCGTCTTTAAAATTTTATATGAGGACAAAATAGTCAATCGAATTTTTTTTATCTTAATGCACTTTTAAAAGTAGTATAGATACAGATATAGTTATAGATATGGAGTACCCCTAAGAAACTACCTGAAGAAAATATTTGGTAGGAGAGACAAAAAGGATGTGCAACAAAAATTTTATGGCAAAATAAAGATGGGTATTGGTAGACTAATCACCAAAGTAAGCAGGGCAGATACCGGTGTCAAACCGGTCGGACCGGGCTGCTTGGTCCGTTAAGAAATCGGACTAATGGGGTAATGGATCGAATCATGCTTGGTCTGTTAAGCTATCGGATCGGCCCATAAAGCTGAAAGGCCTGTCCAATCCGATCCACTAGACTGGTCTATTATGCTAACGGGCCAAACGGGGTAATGGATCGAACCAGATTGGGCTGGACCGGGCTAATGGTTCGGACTAATAGATGGGCTAACGGATCGGACTATCATTTTTATAAAATTATAGTGCGTAGAGAGGTTCAAACCTAGGACTTCTAGGTCTTATGTGCAAAGGCTTAACCACTAAACTATGTGTTAGCTTGTTTTTAAAATTTGTGATATATAATATTTAACCTTATTTCATATTCCTTTATAAGTTTATACTACTTATAAAAGGCCCAATGTTGAAAAAACTTTTGATAGACTAAAATACCATCGCATTAAATGTTAGTGACCCTTTTACCCTCTTGCAATATTAATTATACGAAGTTTATCTTTAATTCCTTTTTTAAGAGTCATATTTTCAATTAATTTCCTAATTCGACAAGGCATCAACAAAGTTTATTATTTTTTTAGTGTTTTGAATATTAAAAAAAATTAACAATAAATTTTATCGAATAAAGAGAGAAACAAAAGTGAGATTTGTCTTTTATCAGTTACAAATAAAGGTACTCTAAAAGAAAATTTTGTTAATATGAAATTCAACTAAATAAAGTGAAAAAAATTATTAATTAAAATTTTTTTTCAAGTTCTAATTCAAATTATAGATAAAACATGATTTTTCAAATAATCAATTACTATAAAATTTGAAATAAATTACTTTATATTTCTTATTTCCAAATTCCAATGCAAAAATAAATCAGAGTGATAAAAAAAAAAGTTTGAATGTATTCCCGTCCGTAAACATTGTTCACATTAACTAGCTTCTTATGAATGCCATACTCGCAAAAAACATTGTTCACATTAACGATCAGTTGACCTTATCCATTATAACAAAAACTATTTACGTTTGTTTCATTTAAGCTGTGTATCATATTGTTCTTATTCATATTGTACAAATGGTAACATAGGGTGCTATTTTGTAAAACTGACCGTTGGATAAGATGTTCCATATATACACATTATGCATATAAAAGATCACATAGATCCGACAGTTGGTTTTTGAGAAAACATTTCAATTGTTTAAATTTGTGTATCATATAGTTCTTATTCATATTGTACAAATGTTAACATGGGAGTACTATTTTGTGAAACCGATCGTTGGATAAGATGTTCCATAAAAACACATTGTGTAAGCAAAAAATTACACAGATCCAACGGTTGGTTTTTGAGAAAAAACATTTAAATTGTTTAAACTATGAAAATTTAATATCATAGTTTTTTCAAGAAAGTGGCATTTATAAAAAAAAAAAAATGACCGTTGAATTAACATGATTTTTTTCATGCATGTCTGACATAAGCAGAACATCTCATCTAATAGTCATTTTTTAAAATGTCACTATGAAAATTATTATACTTAGATATTAAAAATAAGAAATAAAAGAATATGCCTAGCACCTTGTTGAATTAGGAAATTAATTGAAAATATGACTCTTAAAAAATGAATTAAAAATAAACTTCATGTAATTAATATTGCAAGAGGGTAAAAGGGTCATTAACATTTAATATGAGGGTATTTTAGTCGATCAAAATTTTTTTCAACATTGGGCCTTTCATAAGTAGTAAAGATTTATAAAAGAATATGAAATAAGGTTAAATATTATATATCACAACTTTTAAAAACAAGTTAATACATAGTCTAGTGGTTAAGTCTTTGTATGTAAGAGTGGTCCTAGGTTCGAATCTCTCTACACTCTAGAATTTTATGAAAATGAATCGGGCCTAACGAATCGTGCTAATGGAAGAAACGGATCGGATCGGATCGGGCCACTTAATGGTCACGGATCGGGCCGGCCCATTGGGCAAAAAAGTTTAGCCCAATCTGTCCATTGACTATGGATTGGATTAGCCCAGTCCATTAGTTATCGGACTAGATCAGGTTCAATCCGTTAGTTTAATGGACCGGTCAACGGATCAAATGGACAGTCCATTTTGACACCACTAGGGCCATAGTCACACAAGGACCTGCGGAGAAAGTGACCCTACTCTATTTTTAAAAAAAAAATTTATAGTTTTGAGGAAATTGCATATATCCCTTCAGAAGTGTATGTCAGATTTTATTTTAATACCTTTCCTTTAAAATGCTTCAAATTAGTCCCTAAACTACTACACTTTCCATACCTCGTAAGTGCATTGAAAAATATGATTTTTTTTTTCCAAGCTTTAAAGGATTGTAATTTCTTCATTTCAAAACTAAATCAAGTAATTCAAATTACAGTGGATAGCTTCCACGTCCTACAGTTGCACAAGTAGGATGATGTACAATTTTTCCCTCAAAAGCTCAGAGGAAAAAAAAAAAAAGAAAAAAGGAAAAGTTAAAAATAAGGTCGGTCACTGTACTAGTCAAATTTCTCACTTTTAGCTTAGGCACTATTTTGAAACATTTTAAAGAAAGATTATTGAGGTGAAATTTGACATATGTCCAATAGAATGCTTATTTTCATCTAACACCATTATTGTTTTATTGTTAAATTCTCAATCAAAGGCCATTTTTCAATTGATCGTAGATGAGAATTTCTTTCTAAATACTTTTAAAGTTAAATCCTCTATCAAAGACAATTCTTCAATGGATCCTAGATGAGAAATCCTTGTGAGAAATTCATGTTCCCTAGTTGTAGATGGAATGAAACTCAAGAATCCAACAATTTACATTTCGTTGTCTTTTTTTTTTTTTTTTTAGTTAGTTTAGTTAGTTCTCTACACTACTCACACACAATCCTCATTGATTTTACACTTCATTTACATTATTTGGGTATCAACACCTAAGAGTTTAACCTAGAACCTCCCATCCAATCCTTGTGGAGATGACCATGGATACTCCCTTGAATTACTATGCTTGATAATGATAGATCTTACGCTTGGGATTGGACTACAACTCGATCTGAAAGTCAAGCAATTTGTATTGATTGTAATTTTTTTTTTTTTGGCTAAATGATATACATCAGTACAGTTAGTGGTCAAAACATCTCCAACCATGCATGGGAGGCAAACCTTCGTACTGAACATTTTGCTTATTCTCTAAATGGGGAACTAAATTTGGCAAGGTGTAAAGGAGAGAGAGACCTCTAGGCATTTTTGCCACCTTTCCAATTTCTCACAAATCATCCTCTTCAAAGTACCATTTGAATTCAAAAATCTATGAAATTATAAATGGCTAGCGAAAATGGATATTATGGTTGAAATGTACAATCCTTTGACTAAGCAAGGTATAGAAGCAAAACACTATTTGATCATTTTAGCTGGCTATTGGTTGGAGTTGCTTAGCTATCAGTAGGGAGGGGGAGCAATAAAATGGCCAATTCTCATCCATGAGAAATAAAATTCAAAATCTCTATCACATAAAGGGAGAGACATTATCGAACCACTGAGTCTAAGCTCAATTTCATATCAATTATAAGTTTACCATACTCCCATTAAATTTTTTTTGCCTTTATTTTCGTTCTATCAATATTTTTTTTGGTTGGTCATACAATAGGAGTTTTATCAATAAATCAATCTGGAACCCTACATCTCATTTTGAAGGTCAACTTCTAAAACTAAAACTGATCAAATATGTGGTCCTTCTAAACAAACCCTGATGAAGTTTTCCACTGGCATACTTTGCCCAAGCATCCCCCAACTGTAGATGGGAATGGAAAGAAGTGTTAGCAATTAATGCATTTTCATTTTCAATGACATTTAATTTTTTAGTTTTCTAAGAGTTGTTCAATCTTCTAGGATGGCTCTAGAAGTATCCAATGAGTCTATTAATAGGTGCTCTGTAATGCAGCCTTTGTCAAGAAAATTAAATTAAAAAATCAGTTTGCAATTTCTCATTTCTCCAGTGTGTTCCAGAGCTCTGCTGTAGCAGCTCAACCTAATTACTCTGTTTTTTAACCATACTTTGTTTCAACAAGTATCCCAATTCCAACAAGTGGTATCAGAGCACGGTTGTGACAATCTTATCTGGGCGTTATTAGCATTCATAGAAAGGTAATTCAGCAGATGAAGATGACATCTCTTACTAGGCAAAGTTCCAGTGTTTCATTATCTGTTATTCCAATCTTTGAAGGAGAAAATTTTGATTTTTGGAAGGTGAAAATGAAGACTTTGCTCCGGTCAGAAGGTCTATGGAATATTGTTGTCAAAGGTTTCAATGAACCTGCTGATGAGAATCAACTTACAGAAGCAGAAAAAGAGAAACTTGAAGCAAATAGAGTTACTGATGCCAGAGCTCTCTCAAGGTTGCAAAATGGAGTCTCTTCCACTATTTTTCCAAGAATTATTAGAGCAAGTATAGCAAACCAAGCTTGGGAGATTTTATAGCGAGAGTTCCAAGGTGATAGCAGGGCAATAATGGTAAGACTTTAATCCTTGCGAAGAGAGTTTGAAAATCTAAAAATGAAGGAGTTTGAATCTATAAAAGATTATCTTTCCAAAGTCATTGATATTGTTAATCATATGAAAACATATGGAGAAGAAATTTCAGATAAGAAGATTGTTGAAAAATTTTTAATAAGTTTGCCAGAAAAATATGATTACATAGTTGCTGCAATTGAAGAATCCAAAGATCTTTCTACTTTATTTGTTGAACAATTGATGGGCTCTTTAGAGTCTCATGAATAGAGAAGATTGTGGCGTGCTGACAATTCTGTTGAGAGTGCTTTTCAGTCAAAACTCACCTTCAAGTCTCAGAGATCATTCATGAAGGGCAACTCAAGAGACGAGCAAAAAAATGGGGATCCAAGAAGATTGAAGAAAAGTTATTCAAGCAAAAAAGAAGATGACAAGCCTGAGAAAGGTATGGCCTCTATTGATTCTAAGCCTCCATGTAAAATTTGTAAGAGGCAAAATCATCCTACTTCAAAGTGTTGGTTTCATGGAAAACCTCAATGCCGTCATTGCAAGAAGTTCGGTCATGTTGAAAAAGATTACAGATTCAAAGCAACCAATCAAGCTAACTTCACCGAGCAAAAGGATGATGAAGGAAAATTATTTTTCATGTGCCATTCATCCATCCATGAAGAAGACAGCATTTGGCACCTTGATAGTGGCTGTAGTTGTCATATGTCAGGAAATGAAAGAATATTTCTTGATATGGATACTACAGTTACTTTTAAAGTACGTTTGGGTAATGGAGCAATTGTAGAAGCCAAAGGAAAGGGAAGTATTGCTGTAGAGACAAAGAAAGGAGCAAAATCAGTGGATGATGTTCTGTTTGTTCCTGAACTAAAACAAAATCTGTTGAGTGTTGGACAAATGATTGAGAATGGCTATCGTCTTCACTTTGAAGATGGTGGTTGCACGATCTATGATAAAAGAAACAAGAATCATGTGATTGCAAATGTTAAAATGCAGAAGGACAGAAGCTTTCCTATCAAATTTTGTTATCAATCAGCCTTGTATTTAAAAGCAGAGGTATTTGAAGATACTCAGTTGTGGCATAAGAGATTCTGTCATCTCGACTCTCATGGGCTGAAGCTATTGAAGCAAAGAAACATGGTGAATGGATTGCCAGAGATTGAATCCAGCTTGGAGTCTTGTGAAGGATGTATAATGGGAAAGCAACACTGATGGCCTTTCAGACAAAGCTCTTGGAGAGCAAAGAAGCCATTGGAGCTCATTCATACTGATATATGGGGAAAGATGCAAACTCCTTCTCTCGGTCAGTACAGGTATTTCCTCACCTTTATTGACGATTATTCTAGAATGACTTGGGTATATTTTTTGAAGGAAAAATCAGATGCTTATCAAGTTTTCAAAAGATTCAAAACATTTGTTGAGAAATAAAGTGATAGCAATATCAAAACCATTCAAAGTGATAGAGGAGGCGAGTACACTTTAGAAGAGTTCGAAGAATTTTGCAAAAATGAAGGTATTTGGAAGCAACTCACTGTTGGTTATAGTCCACAGCAGAATGGAGTCGCAGAGCGAAAAAATAGAACGATTGAAGAGATGGCAACATCGATGCTCAACGAGAAAGGATTGCCAAAGAGTTTTTGGGTAGAAGCCGTGAACACAGCTATGTACATCCTCAATAGATGTCTGACCAAGGTAGTGAAGAACAAGACGCCAGTCGAAGCTTGGAGCAGAGTCAAGACATCTGTAAGACATTTTAGAAATTTTGGCAGCATTTGTTATTCTCACATTCCTAAAGTAAAACGAACTAAATTCGATGATCAGAGTGAGAAATGCATATTTGTTGGAGACAGTTCAATGACAAAAGGATATAGACTTTATAACGTTGAAACTAAAAAGTTGATTGTCAGCCAAGATGTAATTTTCAATGAGAAAGCTTCTTGGGATTGGAAAGAATAAGAAGGTACAGGAAACTCCGTATGTTATAAAAGTGCAGGAAAATATTCCAACAAGTCAAGTCGAAGAATTGCCTCCACAGTCACCGATGGCTCCATCAAGTTCAAGTGCTGAAGCATCTTCACCAGAAACTCCTCCAAGACGGATGCGAAGTTTGGCTGAAATATACGAGTCATGCAATTTTTCTGCTGTGGAACCAGAGAACTTTGAAGAAGCAGAGAAGCAAGAAGTTTGGATGAAGGCAATTCAGGAAGAAATTGGCATGATAGAAAAAAACCAAACTTGGGAGCTTGTTGATAAACCAAAAGGACGAGATGTCATTGGAGTTAAATGGATTTACAAGACTAAACTCAATCAAGATGGAAACATTCAGAAACATAATGTAAGGCTTGTGGCTAGAGGCTTTACTCAAAAACCAGGTATCGATTTCTTTGAAACTTTTGCTCCTGTTTCAAGACTTGAAACTATAAGAACCATAATTGCTCTTGCTGAATAGAAAAATTGGAAAATTTATCAGCTTGACGTTAAATCGGCTTTTTTGAATGGGGTTTTAAATGAAGAAATATATGTGGAGCAACCCCCAGGATTCTTGGTGAAAGGGGGAGAAGACAAAAAAAGCTCTTTATAAGTTAAAAAAGGCTCTTTATGAGCTGAAACAAGCCCCTCGAGCTTGGTACAGTGAGATTGATAAATATTTCCTCTCAAAAGGATTTGAAAGAAGCAAAAGTGAGCCTACACTCTATGTCATGAAGAAAGCAGCCTCTGTTCTCATTGTTTCAGTTTATGTTGATGACTTAATTTTTACTGGAAATGATGAACTAATGCTCCAAGAATTCAAGAAAGACATGATGCAGACTTATGAGATGAGTGATTTGGGATTGCTTCATTATTTTTTGGGAATCGAAGTATCTTAAACAAAGCTTGGAATCTTCATTTCTCAAAAGAAATATGCAGAAAGCATTCTCAAGAAATTCAAGGTGACTGGATGCAAATCAGTTTCTACTCCTTTAGTTGCAAATGAGAAGTTAAAGAAAGAGGATGGTGCGGAAAAGGCAAATGCTACCACATATCGAAGCTTGGTTGGAAGTCTCTTGTATCTTGTAGCTACTCCACCAGACATCATGTTTGCTGCAAGTTTACTCTCTCATTACATGCAATGTCCAAGTCAGAATCATGTTGGAGCTAGAAAAAGAGTTTTGAGATACTTGCAAGGGACATTTGATTATGGAAACTTCTACAAGGCTGGAGAAGAAGCTCTCTTGAATGGCTATACTGACAGTGATTGAGCTGGATGTTTAGATGACATGAATGCTGGGAGCGGAAATCCCATGAACTCGTGATAGTGTTCATGGATCATGCCAAAAAATAAAAATAAAAAATAAATCTGAATCCTTTAACATATACAGAAGAATTCGTACCTTGAGATCTGTCTGGATTAATCTCAATGTATGACGAACTGCAGAAGATTGCTCGAGCTCTTCAAGCCTTCTACCGTATTCCTCCTATGCCAGAACGTGAAGAGAGAGTGGCTCTCTTTTTGCTCTCCTTTGATGGACGGCTGCCTCTAGGGTTTAGAGAAAATATTTTGTCTTTACCTAGAGGCTGCCCAACATGGCATATATATAGGCTACAGTAGGGACCTAAAGGCAAATAAGTTTCGGGCTCCCAATGTAAATATTAAAACCTATTTACATTAATTATAATTCATTCCACTAAAGAATTATAACTGCACTCCCTAGCTTATTCGAAAATAAATTTCGAGCTCTTTGTTATTAAATACTTATTAATCTCCCCACGTTAAGATTACAGATACCCGTTGATTAAATTAAATTACTGATAATATTATTTAATCAACATCTATTAATCTCCTTGAGACCTTCCACTTAACTTATTTGATATGTCGGATACAAAATCCACCTGCAAGGTTTGACATAATCAAAACTTATAAGTATCCTCAATGGGGTATCATCAATCCCTATACCAGGACGTGGATTCCGTCAATAATAAATATTCACCATACAATTAATGCAGTTATCCAACTCAATGAGATTATTGACCTATAAAGAACTCACTCTTTATGAATCAAAATAACTAACAATAAATGCATGTGTCCATTAATTATTTTGGGATTAAGAGTATAAGTATTCATAATAACCATGAGGTATTAATTATTTTATGTGTCAGTATAAAATAATTACCTCAATACGGTCCCGTTCAATACACACAAGTGTACTAGCACAAGAAGTTGGAACTAAACCATTCCCCGTAGTCAATACAGACCTACTGAAATCCTGTGCTACAATCTTACCAATGGTGTGTCCAACTCCATCTCAGATTGTGAACAATAAACTTATATTCTACAAGAACTGATGATCTGATCTTCTGTGTGTAAGCCGAACTCTACACACCAGATCATCTACTATGTAGAATAAAAAGACACACATGCATAACATTAGGAGATAATATAATGCAAACATAGCTCATACAGATTCTCATTTAAAATGCACTATTAGAATTCATTAATAAATAAATACTAAGGTCTATTACATAAAAATATGGCTTTTAGTATATATCCCTAACAATGAAAAGTACAAGTGGCTATGTTTCTTCGCTTGGCTCGGGCATATGTTCATGGGCTTCAAAGAAACAAAATATAGTGGCACAATCTTCAGCAGAAGCTGAGTACGTGGCAACAGCTAAAGCAACTTCACAAGCAGTGTGGTTTAGAAGAATCCTTGAATTGAAGACATTGGAGAAATGCAAGAAAGTAAGTCAACTTTGTTCTGTGATAACAAGTCAGCAATTGCCATTGGAAAAAATCCAATTAATAATGATCGGACAAAGCATATTGCCATAAAGTATTATTTCATAAGAGAAGCAATTGAGAAAGGAGAGATTCAGCTCAAGCATTGCAGAAGTGAAGAACAGCTTGCTGATATTCTTACCAAGGCACTTCCAAAAGATAGATTTTGTTATCTTAGGGAACTTATTGGAGTTGTTAAGAAAGTGCATTAAGGGGGAGTGTTAGCAATTAATGCACTTTCATTTTCAATGACATTTAATTTTTTAGTTTTCTAAGAGTTGTTCAATCTTCTAGGATGGCTCTAGAAGTATCCAATGAGTCTATTAATAGGTGCTCTGTAATGCAGCCTTTGTCAAAAATATTAAATTAAAAAATCAGTTTGCAATTTCTCATTTCTCGAGTGTGTTCCAGAGTTCTACTCTACTGTAGCAACTCAACCCATTTACTCTCTTTTTCAACCATACTTTGTTTCAACAAGTATCCCAATTCCAACAAGAAGCAGAAGCCGACAAAATCTGCATCCGCAGTCAAAACAAAAACTAGTTCTGAATCGGAAGTTTCAGTTTCTAGACTTGATATCCGTGTTGGCCAAATTAAGGAAGTTCAGAAGCATCCTGATGCTGACTCCCTTTACGTGGAAGAGATTGACGTTGGTCAAGGCCGGCCCTTGGCTTTTGCCAACTAAAGCAATTGCTTGAGGCCCCCAATTTTAAGGGGCCCCAAAAATTTTTATTATTATTTATTTGATATGGGATTTAAATTTTTTATTTAGGATTTTAATTTAGGAATTAGGACTTTATATTTGCTTGGTATTATAATATATTATTGCCCTTTGTTATGAAAGTGAGATTTTTAGATTTTGATTTAGGAGTTTAGACGTGCTTTTGTATTAGCTTCGTATTACTATTTTTTTTTTTTAATCGAAACATTATCATATAAGAAATAAATTTTGACATATAAACATTGAAAATTTCTTATGAATTTTTTAGAGAAGTAAATTGATTTTTAATTTCTTTCTTGTTTTAGATTTGATCATATAATTCTGCCCTCCTAGTAGAAAGTATATTTCTGGACATGAAAAAAGGAAAAAGAAGCAAAAAATATAAGAATTTATTCAATCTCAAGCAGAAGCTCTTGACAAGTTTATTACTAGTAATAAACAAATTACAGATGCTTCAAATTTTAATTGAAGAAGTTTTGACTGAAAAATATCAGAATGTGACTGAGAATGAAAACTTTGTGGATGAAGATAGTGAAATTGAGCCGGTATGTTTTTCTATTCAATCTCTTTTTTTGTAATTGTATTTTCTTTTACTAAATGATTATAGTAATGATATGCACCATCAAACTTTGTATGTGTACTAACAAATACAATAATAAGAATTGGTAGTTATAAAAAAAAATTTGTGTCATTATGTACTACGTAGGGCCCCATTTTGGAAGTTTGCTTAGGGCCCCCTAAAGCTCAGGGCCGGCCCTGACGTTGGTGATGGATCGACCCGTACTGTTGTTAGTGGCCTTGTCAAATACATCACACTCGAAGAAATGAAGGTTTGTCTATTCTCTTTTCAGCCACCTTCTTTGGTTCGTGGAGTCATCTCATCTTGAATCTTGAAGTTTATTCTTCCCTTTCCAGTAGGAGTATTTATCGATTTGACAATTATCATCCCTTTTCAGGATCGGAAAGTCTGCGTTGTTTGCAACCTGAAGCCAGCAACCATGCGGGGCATTAAGTCACAAGCTATGGTTCTTGCCGCTTCCAACAGCGACCACACCAATGTATGCTACTTAACCTCTGTTTGTTTTACAATTCGGTTCTCATCTTCTTTGGTTAAAAAATATCTTCCTTAAACTGTTTACAACTAAGGGATTTATGTCAGCTAATCACATAATTGGAATGATCACAGAGGAAAACTAGTGTTCTAGAAATAAACATCGATCATTGAGGATCCTTTGTAGTTCCAACTTCAATCCGTGTATCATAGAACATTGCTCTCCTTTAAGTTGCCTGTAATTACAATTGGTAAAATATATTTTCTAGCTAGTCCTTGAAGCTACAACTATTTGATGATTAGCACCGAAAAGAAAAGGAAAAAAAAAAAATTTCCTAATCATCTGTGCAAAAACTGTCTTTTGTCATCAGTGGATTTGTCTAGGTCTCTTCAGTGCTTTGTTTGGTGATCAAGAATAGAAAGGAAAAGAAGAAAATCGATGTTTCATAACCAGTAATACCTTGGGCATGGCACAAGTGTTGCAAAGTATTCGATATGATGACTTTTAGAAAGCATGGCATGGGACATGTCCGTATTGAATTATTGCGAATGGATCAGTATGTTAATTGGGTACATATGTTTAAAAATCCCAAAAGATTTTGGTTGCTCCTTTGTATAAATCATAAGTATTTGTCATATATATCTAATCTTTGTTAACCTTTTTATGGTTGTTGTACAGACATTGTTCTCAAAATGGAATTGTCTAAGTATTGACTTTAAGCACAATAATTAATGTTGGTTTGTGGGGTCTTGTTAATTTGCTGTGATGTCCTGAAAACAATGCAACAGTCATTCACATTTTAATCGTTGATCATGCAAATCAAAATATATATCTACATGTGCATTGTAGCTAGTGATAGAGGAGTGCAATTTGGAATAAAAAAATATGTGTAGGGAATATTTTGAAATCTTAAAATAACAAGGATGTCAAGTGCTAAATCAGTCATATAATTAAAAGAATCAAGCACAAGCAGTAAAATCATGTAGATACCAAAACGAGATTCAATAAACACCTAACTAAATTGACAGTGAAAATGCACCAATATTGACTGTGAAAATATGATAGTGAAAATATACCAATGTTGACTGGGAAAATACACCCAGGGTTGACAGTGAAAATACACCAAGGTTGACAATCAAAATTGCTTGCTAGTCATGTTGCCGCATCAAACGGGATTGGTACTGGACCTGTCGCAATGCTCATTATTTATTTTTAAAAATAGAAAGATTACTTTTAAAAAGTTCAACCAAACAGTACCAATATATATATTTTTTAATTAGATAATTTATGTAATAAGAAAGTTGATAATTTTGTCTACCAGTATTCATTAATATACACATTGAATAAAAGAGTTAAAGGAGATAAATAAATTATATTTTTTTTAAAAGTGATCCAACCTGTGAATCTTGTCCGGGTTGGAGGGATCTTTTTGTACAAAGGATGGGGATTGGTCCTGCAGTAACACTTGATTTAAGTCTTTAGGGTAATTGTAAAACCGAGCTCCACAGTTGTCATGAATTTAATTTGCAAGATTTAGTTCCCTAATTCTGAACAGTAAGTGGTAAAAATTAAATGTGATCGTTCATAAAAAAAATTGTTACACCAGCCACGCTTATTAAGTGTGGTTGCACGGCATGCCCATGATTTTGTTCATTTAAGGACATTTGCTAATAGTTACTTAAGACGTTAAGCTGGTGTCGTTGGCTTTCTGCATATTTTGAGTCACTTTCTATTGGACCCTAATTCATTCTCTTTTGTTGGAAATAATGAACAATATTACCTCAAAATTAAAAGGAAAAATGAAGTTAGACGGGTTGAGGCGTGGATTAGATTGCTCTCTTTAAGACGATTCGCGCCACTACGGAGAAATTCCGATGCAGTGGTACGTTTGTAGCACGTTGCCTCCAAGATACAATCGCCTAACCACTCATGGTTTAACCATTCATGGTTATCACCTCTAAGTCTACACAACTTAGAAAATAAATGAAGCTCCACACAGTACCTTTTTTTGCCCACATAAAATAATAATAATAATAATAATAAAAAGCCCTCACAAAAACTTAAAGAAAAAATAGAAGTTGTAGAAAATCAAAAGAGAGAAGAGAGAGCTTGTGAATTGGTGAGTGAGAATACTTAGATGAGTCTTTTATTTATAGGTGTAGCAAAGTATAACCTATGCTGCAAAATTTAACATAGCATTCAATCCAATTTTGTAAGTTTTGAAAGAAATTCAAATCTGAAATGAATTCTGTTCATAATAGAAGGAGTTTACAAGAGTTAAAAATAAAAAAACGTGTAACAAATCTAAATGAATTTAAATCTAGCTGTAATAGTAAAAAATAAATTAAAATATGAATGTAGGGTAATTAAAAAATTTGAATAAGTCTGACTAGTGCAAGCTATATAAGCCATCCGAGTAGGAGAGTATGGCTTGTGAATTGGTAAGTGAGAATGCTTTGAGAAGTCCTCTATTTATAAGTGTAGCAAAGTGTAACCTATACTACAGAATTTAAATATAACATTCCATCCAATTTTGTAAGTTATGAAAGAAATTCAAATCTGAAATGAATTTTGTTCATAACACATTGTCGGTTTCAGGTGGTTGGGTGGTATTAATGGTCTCCAATCTACATTTATGGCCATGTGCTTCGCAGCTTTGGCTTATTGAGGAGGATCATCACAAATAAAAAGTAACATTAGGATCAAATATGTAATATGGTACAGATGAAATGTCGTACATCTTGGTGCAGAATAATAGGTAGCGTGTATTTATTGGTTGGCGAGATTCAACGGCATGAACATCATAGCCGAGGACACCGAGGCAAGGGATGTAGACTAGGGGTGGCAAAATCCGTCCAAATCCATTTAGTTAAATGGGTATGGATTGGTACATTTTAATAAATGAATTATAATTGAGTCACTCAATTAAATCCATTTATAATTGGGTTGGATATGGATAACCCATGG
>JAESVK010000301.1:1611-26626 GCA_017140935.1 Hamamelis virginiana | reverse complement strand
GTAAAAACAACTTAACTTAATGAATTTACTGTGCATGGATCTTTCTTTCAGTGGTTAAATAGATTTTTTCATGATTACAATTACCCATGCCATCAATCACTGGGACAGGTGATTAGCCATTTCTCAGAAGGCTTTCCATTAATCCATTTACTGCATCCTGCACAATTTGTGTTCACTATCTCTATTTGCTTTAAATTGGATCGAATAGATCTCCCTAATTAATTCGACAGGTAGATATTCGCTGTAAAAACAACTTAACTTAATGAATTTACTGTGAATGGATCTTTCTTTCAGTGGTTAAATAGATTTTTTCATGATTACAATTACCCATGCCATCAATCATTGGGACAGGCGATTAGCCATTTCTCAGAAGGCTTCCCAATAATCCATTTACTGCATCCTGCACATTCTAATTGAAGAACTCATTTATGAATTCAACCACTTATTTACTCCACTCATTTTGCTTGTCTATAAATAGATGATGTTGGATGTGCTTCGTTCAATTTGTATTAGAATAGAACTGAATCAGTATACAACAAAACTCTGCACTAGGTATAATTTAGGCTTTAAGGATATCGACATCTCCCCCATCGAATGAAGAACCCTCTACAAAACGCAAGAAGGCTGAGAATAATAAGGTAATTGAAAGTGATCCCATTTTTACATGCATGTACAGTTGTTACACAAATGTTGACTGTGAATTTTAATTTAGCATGTTATAAGATAAATAACAATATTTGGTTTTTTGATTTATTATGTATAAATTTGACACAAAACAGGAAGAAAATATGCAACAAGTGATGGATGACTTGAATCGCAAGATTCAAGAATTGGAAAGAAAACTTGCTGAAATGGAGGAGTCACTAGTAAAATGTGTTTCTGATAAGTGGAGCGTTCAACTACAGTTGGACCGCGAGCGACAAGCACGTCAATTATTATATCTTGAGATCCATGAATTGGCGGGGACGTTGATGGAACTATGCGGAGATCAAACAGATGTTGACTCATCAAGCGATGATTCTGGTGAAGAAGATGAGGGTCTTATTGGTGATGAATTTGCTACTGATAGTGATGACGACAATAGTCAAGAAATATGAATAGATTTGCTAGGTTTTTTGGCAGTTTTTGTTGAATCATGATTATGGTGGTCTACTATCTCATATTAGTTATCTAAATGTTATATATGGTTTTCTGTTTTTTGAGGTGTTATAACCTTACCCAATACCTATAGTTTGGGTAACACCATATTTTGTCACCCTATGGGATATGATGCAAAATGCTGTGTGCTAATGAAATGGTTGTACTAATGTAGAAGCTTCCGAATGTAATTATAATATAATATTAATATTATTACACGGATAATTTAGGCAAAGGTTTGCCATAAGTTTGGAATTATGTTTGTATGGCAAAAGAGTTGGATCTAATCACGTGGTGTACTCATACACAGTACATGGGTTGATATAATAGAGTCCTGAACTACTTATCAAGTTTATATATGGACCCTCTCACAAACCCACAATTGTAGGTTGTGCCATGTAGCATAAATAACCCAATTTTTTAGCTATATGTTGATTGGGAAAAAAATAAAATAAATTAATCAAAGTAACATATTTTTTCATAATTACAATTTCCATAATGTATACACATACCAGACAGGTGATAAGCCATTTCACAAAGACTTCACATAAATCCATTTACTACATCCTTGATAAGACATTTTAAGAATACTTTCCATAAATCCATTTACTACTTCATGCAAAAATTAATTGAAGAACCTATTTATGGGTTCAACCACTTTATTTACTGCACTCATTTTGCTTGCCTATAAATAGCAAATACCATGTGCTTCATTGTTTCAAATCAGCGGACAACGAGTTTTATACAAAAAAAAAAAAAAAAAAAACTCCTCATTTTTTCGCCCAATATGATTTTTTTCCTGAGATGGTGGATTGATGAACTTAGATAGGTTCGATTGAATTTGAATTACCACCCACCATTTACATCATTTTACTTATTTGAATCAATTGCCGGCAACATCACCCATAATGTTCATGTAAGCTTTATCTACTAAACATATTTTCTCCCTCATCTGCATGGGGGTTAGTTCACATATGCAACACTTATAAAATTTGAGAAATTAAATATGGCATGCTCAAAATGTAACAATTTGTAGCTATGAAAAATCAAAAAGGACTTTTAAAGCTATGTAATGTACTTAGGGTTAATAACTGGATAAATTTTCAAATGAGAATGGTTCACAAAAAATCATTGCTAAGGTAGACTACCCAACCATTCCCAGTATTCATTATAAACTAGCAAACAAATAAATCCTAAAATTAACAATCCAAATAAAATAGATTAGCACACCAAATTAAACAAAAATAACAAAAAGAAGAAATTCAGCTAACATATTTTATTTAGGTGGAATGCCTGGGTCAACATTGTCGTCTGCAACTGTACGCTCTTCATCTTCTCCTTCCACAGCATTCTCACCTTCCTTTCCCACACCATCTGCTGATTGTGGAGTATTTGGGATAAGGTAACCAAACTCTCTGAAATATTCTGAAGGGACAGGAGGAAAAGGTTCTGCACCTAATGTCTGACATATATGCTCAAGATTTTTATACAGAACCATCTGAATAGTCCACTGGATGTCCTGTCGGTGCAGAATCCGACCGATATCATGATGCATAGTCTGCATGTCAGTGTAGATACAACTCTCGAGAGTTTGCATACGATCGTCCAAAGGTTTCTGTTGAGATTGGATGGATTCAATCATTTCTTGAATTGTAGTGACACGTGGTACATACTGTGGTGTACTGCTAGAATATGTTCCATGGGCCTTCATTCCATGTGTTGCCTGTGCAGATCGTGCAGCCTCTGCCCTCGCTCGAGGTCCCATGGATGAAGATGCTGGAAAAATCCCTCCCTCCCCAAAACTGTATGATTCGGGAGAAGTGACTCCCTGATCAATGCATAGTTGAGTAATCATCTGGGGAAATGGCATTAGTCGATTCGCCCTCTCAGTAATGTATAGCACAATATCCTCGAAAATCCATGCAGCTACATCAATAATTGCATCTCCCATGAATTCGATGAGAAGATTCACCTCAGCTTGTTTTGATGCACCCTCTGAACCCCTGGCATATAAGTTTGAGTGGATGATTTTATTCATTGTCGCAAACTCAGGATTCATGTATCCAATGGGATACGTTTGCCTAGGGGTGTTCATGAATCGACAGGGACCGATTGAACCGACCAAACCGGAACCAAACCGGCATATTTGGTTGGTTTTTTTTTTTTTAATAATTTGCAATGGTTTAGAAAATGTGAAAACCGGGACTAATGGTTTGGTTCTCGGTATGGCCCTTCAGAACCGACCGGTGCACCGAACCGGCCGAAACCTCATAAACATATAAGCCCTAATTTCATTTCACCCCACAGTCCTCACTCGACACTCCTCTGCCTCACGCCTCACCCCTCCTCTGCCTCAAGCCCTCACGAGTCACGGCCTCTCGGCACCTCACTGTCTCACTGTCGGTCAGCCGGTGATCATCTCCGGCCTGTAAGTCCCCAGTCCCCACTCTCCTTCCATTCTCTATTTCTCTAATTTCCTCTAACTAGTAAAGAGATTCTCTTTACTCTCTCTCTCCCTCTCCTCTCCCTCTCCCTTTCTCCCCTCTTCTATTTCTTCTGTTTCATCTCTCTTGGGCCATTTTTTTGGAAGGTCCCCCTCTTTGTACCTTTTATATGCCCATCCTTAATCTCTTCAAATCTCCATGTTTCTTGATCTGGGTTCTTCATACTTCTTCTTCAGATCATAGTTTTTTGTCATTAAAATCTCTGTTTTCTCTAGCTTTTACTATAAATATTCAATATCAGAGAAAAACCAATCTGGCTATTGGTGTTTTGTGAGTTTCTTCACAGGCTTTTACAGATTCAAAGTAAATGGGTTATATGTTGGAGATATATACATACCAGGTTCGTTTCATCTCTCCCTCCCCCTCTCTCTCTCTCTATATATATATATGCAAATAAAATTATCTGGTTGGAGGTTGTATGTTATTTTAATATATGTTGATTTTGTCTTTGATATATGCGGGTTCTGAAAGCGAAAGCTAATTGTGTTCATTTTGATTATTAGTTCAGTTCTACTATGTTCTTTAGTTGCCTAGATCTTTTTCCGTGGCTCTATATTTGGTTGCTGAGAAACTGTTGGAAACTAGAATTTTGACTAGTAGGGACTCAAGATTACATACCCTCCACTTAGCTGAGCCTAATACAAAAATTTTGTTCGATTGAGGTGAGCTTTCCTTAATTGGAAACAAAAACAACTTAAAGCAGAAGACTCAACATTTCATTTCATTTCTTTTATCTTTTCTAATTCTCTCGGCAACTAAATAGAGGTGTGGGTGTTTAAATTAATGGAGGCAAATATTTGGAATTGTTGCATTCATATGATTGTATTTTTCATTCTTGTTGTGGATCTTAATTTTTTTTTTTTAATGGGTCACTGGGGTTTGTGTTTGTGTTTGCAAAGATAATATTTTTTTGGATTTTTATTCTTAGATTTTCCAGATTTTTTCTTGGTGACATGCATAGATGTGTGCTGTGCAATGATTCTCTTTCATTGAATTTTATTATACCCAAATCCACTTCATTATAATTGGACATAGATGTCCCTAAGACATGCTTTTTTTTAATAAAATTACTCTACAGCAAGTAGGATACAATCTATTACTAATGCACAATAGAAATTCCAAATTGCATGGGTTTTATGTGATTAGATGTTTGAAATTGAGGTTCTGATGGTGTAATGTTTCAACTTTCAAGTCAATTGCTAATATGCTAAATACTCCTGCTAGTTAATATGCTAAATACTCCTGCTAGTCAATTGCTGCTTTTAATGATACAACTTTGTGCTTATTGTTTTCCATTTTCCTCTTCTTTACAGTGCCCTGTTTTGGTAGCATGGAGTGACAAGGATCCAGGAAAGCCAATATGCAGGATGTTGCTACTCTCACAAGAGGCGAGGTAGGTTCATTTGCTGTTACTATGCATTGTTATTTTGCATTGTTATTTTCTGGATCAGCCACTATTTCTTATTATTCTTTTTTCCAATTTTGTCTGCTAAATGTCTATTAAAACCGATTAAACCGACCGAACCAAGACGAAAAACCGACCCTATTTTGGTTGGTTTTCATGAGTGCCATGGTCCCTAACGGTTTTCATTTTCCTCAAACCGATGTCATTGGTTTGGTTCATAAAATGAGGTATAGACCAACCAAACCGGCCGATGTACACCCCTACGTTTGCCCATCATCTTTAGGAGGGGTAGAGTTGCTATAAATAAGTTTCATTGTTTCAAGCCTTACAGGACTCACAAAATTGCCACGCGGATATCCTATTTCACCTACTAATGGCCTTTCAATTTTTAAATACTTGGCGATAAGATCCGGAGTTACTTTTACGGTCTTCTTAGAGCTCATTTTTGTTGTTACAGTATCAGAATTGATATCTTTAACTGCAACAGTATAAAAATTGCGCACTATCCCTTGTTTGTACCCCTTCCCTTTTTCCATCCACACCCCTAATTCCCTTTTCCTAAGCACCTTTATTACTTTGCTATCCTGGTTGAAAGCACTTGCCTTTATAAATCTTTCTAGGTTGAACCCTTTCCCCTTCAAAATTTCCTCCCATGTCTTCTTAGGTTGTCTGGTTGCACCTGCCTGCCGTATGGGCTTATCCTTATAACTCGTTGGTACAGAACCCAGCTCTTTCCTAGGATGCCCAGTAATGCCAATGATTGGGTTTTCCTCCATAGGTTCATCCTCAACATACCTTCTCTGACTATGAGGAGCCCATATATCTCCTGGTTCGGGTCCTAAAGGATCATCAGAGTCATACTCAGAGGGTTCATGATGCAACACCTTCGCTTTACCTTTACCTTGAGCTGTTACTTTGGCCTTCTTTGTAGGAGTTTGTCATGTAGGATCGCGAATGCTAATGCCCTTTTTTGGTTGTTCCTTCCGTTTCTGTGCACTCTTATTATTCAATTATGTTTGTTTTGTCTCAGATTCAGCTTTTTTTCTTGCTTCTTCTGCAGCCTTCGCTTTAGCATCTTTTCCTGCTTTTTTACTGTATTCTACAGCTTGTTTACTATAAGCTCTTTTTTCATTTTCTTTCTGGCCATTTCTGAATAAATTTATACATTAAGTACATGAATTAAAAATAACATAAATAAACTTAAGAAATTTTAACAGAGTTTCCCCTTGTAATTTGAATTTTTCCATTTACACATAACTTCATCTCACCGACATTCAGCAATCATACCAATTTTCAGCTGGGTTATACCATTATTAATCCATTAGGTTAAGTGCTATTCACCAAATTAATCAAACATAAAATTGATAAACTCATATATATATATATATATATATATATATACACACCTATATATTCAAAGGTCCAATTAAATTATTGCCACAACTTAACAATAATTCATCAACCTAGTGCCCTATTAACACCACTATCTATTTCCTGATATTACAATTAATAGATTGAGTAACACCCAATGAGGTACTTTTATATTGCATGCAGTGGTGGAATGAAATGGTACATGTACATCTCTGTAAACCTGTGTGGCCTGTGGAAATCTATTCAACAATTGAGGACATGGAGATAATAGCAAAGAATGAAGTCATGTATGTTACTGTTCATAAAATCAAATGATACAGCAGTATTTGTTTGTAATCTTTTATAAGTGTTGTTCATCGTTTGCAGATTTGTCTTCTATAAAGACCCTCCCTTTCATTCTCACATCCCAAGTCCACCTAAAGGAGTTACTCTACCTGGGAAGGTATGCAATGGTTCAC
Source organism: Hamamelis virginiana (assembly GCA_017140935.1). Classification (NCBI taxonomy): domain Eukaryota; kingdom Viridiplantae; phylum Streptophyta; class Magnoliopsida; order Saxifragales; family Hamamelidaceae; genus Hamamelis; species Hamamelis virginiana. The sequence continues at coordinate 19,751 of JAESVK010000301.1, read as the reverse complement.
GTCTTCCATATTTTCCATCCTACTCTAGTTATTCAATCAACATTTAGGGAACCTAGGGAGTTCTATCTGGATTTGGCTGAGTCTACTCGGTTGTGGCCTTAGCTGAGCTGCTTAATATGATCTTGTAAAAACCATGATCAATTGATATATGTTTGGCAAGGCTCACCCATCTGGACAAGTTATTGATTTGATGTCCTTTTATTAACAAAATAGAATATACATTATATTAAAGTGAGCCTGCCTTTTCTTACTTAACATTGTTGGACATTTGTTTCACCAGTCCATCAGCAAGAAGGATAGTTTACCTCCACCTGTTTTGTGGCATGAGAAGTCAGCGTCCCAAAGACGGATATTTTCTGGAAGGTAATAACTTTCAACTACACTCTGAAGCTTTAATGGGTGGGTACTAACTTTCAATTTGACACTGGCATATTAATACAAAATATAAATGGAACAAAATGCAAAATTTCTCAAATTTGGTTAAAAGAGACAACATAAATACTCTTTGCAACTATGTGTCAAGATACACATTAAAACAGCACCTTTAGGAGTAAACTGACCAGCAGAACCCTAGGAAAAAACTAAAAACTAGATAAGAATGTATTTCATGCTGGGTTAAAATCTTCAAGACGAGGGCTATCAGAAACTGTTATAAATAATGGAAATGGAAGGACATTTACACTTGGCATTAAAGAGAGATTTGCAGAAATGGGATAATAGAGATATGACATAGGTGTAATAGCACATTATTGATACCTTTGAGAATGGTGAAGTTAATTTAACTAAAGTTAACTGATAAAAAAAGTACAACTTTAAAAATTTTTTCACACATTCTAGAATAAAACTATCATAGTCTCCCATGGTCCTACTAACTGTTAACTGGGCTCCTCCCACCCCCCAACCCCCAATTGCACTTTTCATGCGAGTATCAAATTCCACCTTCTTTTCCCTTATGTCATAATACTTATCTGTCCAGTGCATCCGTGGCTCTTCTTATTAATATTTAGCTCATTCATGTTAGCCTAATTTTCATTTTTGGTCGATTCCCTAACAAGGGTAATGCATAAAATACACTTTATTGAATATATGTAGTTCAATAAAGTGGAAACATCCTAATAGAATATAATACATTTATAATTCTAATTAATTTGTTCATTCCAAATAGATGAAGTATAATTCTAATTATCTACCCTATTCCATTCTTTTGAAACCAATTCTTATCTGGTAAGAATTGACTATACTCCTATACTGATAAGCCATACAAGAATGTCAACTTTAAAGCCCTATCATTTTCTTCATATTTTATGTTTTTTGTTGACTAACTACTGTTGGTTGAAGAGCTTACAAAGGAGTTGGAAACAATACCAGAATGATTAGGATGACTATAAAATAGTATGCCGAATTGACTCTGCAGAAGCATTATACTGTAAATCCCAATATGCTGGTTTAAGGCATCTTATCGGGGATCCATACACATGACATATAGCTCAACTATGTCTACTATTCACAATAGTGTAAATTCATCCCAACAATCAGCCGTGGCCTTGTCTAGGTTCTAACCGAAATTCAGAGCTTACATCAATGTATATAAGAATAATATTCCCATTGTATAACATAAGTGGGCACAGATATATGTAGTTCAAAAATTGAACAATAACATACATGCAATAAGAAAGCAGTACATATAGAAAAAAAAATGGTTAAAACATATATTGCATATGAAGTCAACGTTAAAGCAACCAAAACCCATTCTACTATATTATACCAGGTGAAATAGAACAGGGGAACCCGTATATGTCTACTCAGCGGCAATTATCAGACTTCGTTGCTATTCATAATATAGTAATAATAAGAAAAACATATAATGAATGGCACTGATGATGATTTGATTTCACAAAGTTCTGATTTTGAACCCAAATTACTTACCTTTTTACATTGTTCAATCCCTTTCTTCTTTGTTCATACACCAAAAGATCACACCTTTGTGGGTTACTGAGGATGATTGAGAGTGGGTTTGAAGGTTTGGGTAAGGTTTAGATGATCAACGGTGGCTTTAGTCAGTATTGAAGATTACGATTTCGAAATGAGAATGCCGTGGGTATGATGTGCAGGAAGGAAGAGCGGAGCTGTACAACAATGGTTGATAATGGGTATTGAAGTTTTTGAGAGCTTTGTTTCTGATGGATGAAGAAGAAAGAGAACGTCTTTTTGCCGTGGAATGGGTTTGAAGAATGAAGGCTGCGTCTTGAGAAATGAGTTTTTCTCTGGAATGAAAGAAATTAAAAAAAAAAAAAAAATTTCTCTGGAATGAAAGAAAAAAGATAAAAAAATATCTTCCAATGGGTTCTCTACGACTATATCCAAAAAATAAATAAAACTTCTCTAAGACTATATGGCGGTTACGTGATTTGCACTGGACCCTCCATTATCGATACAACAAAGCATAATTTTCGAAAATGTAAGCTTTCAGATGATTTCTTGAATTAAATGTGACAACCCATTAACGATAATGCGAGACCCTTTTCGATATTACATTTGCATGATATTTTGCAAAACAAAATTACCATACCCATTAAATTGCACAGCAATGACCTAATTATATAGTGAGCAAAATTATTGCCTTTACCATTCAACTCCACCATGGTTGGAGATTATAGAAACAAAAAAATTTACACAAATATCCACACACAAAAAAAAAAAAAGCAGACTTTAACATAAGCATTTCCATGTTGGAGGAATTTGATCACCAACTTCTGGTCATTTGAAGTTGTAGCTATTTAGAAGTGTTCTCCAAATTCCACTATTGTAGAACTTCCATCTACAAAATTACATGCAAATAAATTTCATCATTTGGAAAAAAATAATTGACCCAAATCTAGTAATATGATCAGTACGTTCATATAATTATCTATAAATATGGGTTTAACTTACCACCAAGTGGGGTGAAGCTAGAATCGTCCGAATCTGATGACTCATTATTTGAATCATTCACAGTTGACCTAACCAAATGGACAATATAACATTAATTATGTGAAGATGAGTTCCAATCAAATGCATGGTGATATTTTTTGACTTACACATGAAACCCTTTACTGATTTTGAACAATGAAATTAATTTTATTTTTATCAAATACCCTAGCATTGTTTCTTAATCAATAATTGTTTAAAATTCCAACCAATTAATCTAAATATTTATTTAGTAATTTATGTTAATGCCAACCCCCCAATTATTCCATGTATTATCCGTTAAAAATCAGTATAAAAAATAAAATGGGTAAAATTATCTAACCGATTCGGCATGTTCGGACAGTTCCTTTTGTCATGCGGCACGCCTCTTTGTCCACATGCATTGCATTTTCTAGCCTTCGGTATACATTTTTCTTTACCATTTTTCATCCTGCGGCCTGAACCTTTTGCTTTTGCTTTCAATGGGTCAAGTAATGAGTTATCTTTACTTAGTACCTGTTGTTGTCCAAAAGTGTAGCCACTAATACCTTTTGATTTATTTTGATCCCGGACTGTAATGTTGAGATGATTAAATGCATTACAGACATACTCCGTCCCATCTACAGATAGCGAAGCTTCATCAATCAACCTAATGGACATCTGTGACAACTTGCTATGCCTATTAAGCAAATCTCTGTCCATGACATCCCGTACTTCTATCCCAAAATCATCCCAAACTAGTCCTACTTTTGCCTCTTTCGTCCAACGTTGTAGTATGTAGCGGTCTGGGATATGCACAAGTCGAGAGGATCGTAGAAATAGAATTAGGTGCCTGCATGGAATACCTCCAAACTCGAAGTTTTGACAGCTGCATGAAGCTTGATCTATAGACATGTCGTAGACAATATATCGACCCTTCGAATGGTTGTTAATGGCATTAGTAACATAAAAAGATTGCTTCATTTGATCCTCCTCTTCCATGCGCATAACCAACGATTCACTAGTGATTAGTTCAGCCTGAAATGCAACAAAATTGGATTTAGTATATATAGCTGACATTTGTCTTTCACATGGGAAGCAAGTTTGAAGCCTTGGACTCTCATTGATGTCGATATGGTCCGCCAACAACTCTTTGTGTCTTTGTTGTCCGATTGAACGGTTGTACCGTGTTATGAACTCCATCAATGTGTGGTTTTTCGAAAGACACCTTTTGAAGAATGCATGTGCACTTTCGGCCCTCTGGCTGCTTGACATGCCAGCTGAGAAAATATGTCTTACGTAAGCCGGCACCCAACTATGTCGAATAGCAAATAGGGAACTTAGCCATTCGTGGTCGACCAAACCACTTTCTTCAACTGCATTTCGCCAACTCTCCTCAAATTCATGTGGGGTGTCAGATCCCCATATACTGTGTTGAAACCTTTTCCAATGTAAAATGTGCGTACCAACCCCGATCTTATCAGAAAATTTGTTCGTAATATGCCAAATACATAAACGATGGAATGTTTGTGGTAGTGCAATTTGTATTGCCTTTGCTATTGCGGGGTCTTGATCTGTGATGATAACTTTGGGAGGGCCACTAGGCATTGCGTTCAACCATTTGTTGAAAAGCCATATAAACGATTCAATCGTCTCATCACTCAAAAATGCTGAACCAAATATAATAGATTGCCCATGATGATTTACCCCAACAAAAGGAGTGAACATCATACAATATTTGTTCGTGTTATAGGTGGTGTCAAACACAACTACATCCCCAAAATATGCATATGACCGTCGTGCTGTGGCGTCCGCCCAGAAACATCGCTTCATCCGGTTATCATTGTCTTTCTCAATATCAAAGCAAAAGGCGGGATTTTTTTCTTTCTCCGCTGAGAAGAATTCATACAGTGTTTCAGCATCGTGCCCTTTCAAATCTTCTCGGACATCTCTACCATGGTTAAGCAAATCTCGCGCTGTGCATCCAATGATCTGTATTCCACCTCCATCAATTTCCATAATTGCAAACCTTTGTCTTGGCAGAACATTAGCAAGTGCAAGCAAGCTTGACAAATTTTTCTTTGCCTCCGAAACTTTCCTATGCGATCTAAGAAATGGAATTTTCTTAGGGGTTGTAAGATCGTGGTTGTGTTCTTTTGTAAATGAACTAACACTCCAAACTTCACGATTATTTGATTTAACAAGGGTCATCTTAGCTTTGCATCCGACTCTTATCCCACCCCTATTCCGTTGAGGTTCACTGACACTTCCACTACCACTTCCAATGCTGCAACAACGGTCATTTTTGTACATACGGTCGTGGTATCTGTTTTCTGTTTCACCCTGCTTGGAGCAGACAAAAGCCTTCCATATTACTTCTTCAGTGCCTTTCCTCTTTTTACTCGATGACATTCGAGCACTAAACCCAACACCTTTAGCATACGTGTTGTAGAAATCGTATGCATCTTCAAGACTATGAAACTCTTGCCATACTTTAGGTTCATGACTGTCTTCTTCTACACTTTGTTCTAAGTTGTGATAGATTTGTTCTTCCATACTGCACGTAAAAAAGCAATTTGTATGTTAGTCAAAGTCATTATGTTTGTTTAGAGAATAAAGTTCCAAAATTTCGTAAAGAATATGTTAGCCAACATTTACAAACTACTTGGATCAAATAAAACTAATTCATTGCAAAGTCCATAGAGGATTTGTATTATCACCTATTTGTTTCAATAGATTTTGAGATAGTAGTTACTGGAATGGGACATGCACTTTAGAAGAAGGCTATTGGGATATTTTGACTCAGATCAGGAGAAATTAGCGATTGAGTAACACCCAATTTTTTTTACTTATGAACGTTCCACATGCAATTAAGAAGTTCACTTGTGTTGCTAGGTCATTCATTGCAGTAGGTTGTAGTTTAGGGTGTTAGGATATTGAAGATTAAGTAATACCTATTTTTTAGTTTGTCAGAAAGTGTCAGTACAATCTTATGCTCTCAAGTTTTTTAGTGTGTAGACTTAATTAGCGTATAGGTTAATATCTTCCAAATAAATGTAATATTTAACAAACTCCATGCCATATCAAAATTTTGTCCTACTACTATTGTTTACAGAGACACCATAGCAAATGATATATAAACTTAATTTATATAAAAATGTGTGCCACATTGAAAAAAAATTTTTGTTTAGTTATTATTAGAAATTTTTTTTTATGTTTATATTAACAAAAATTTTATTAGAAATTTACAATCACTAAATGTGTTCCCTCTCGTTTTGATATTAATAGGATATGAGAATTAACGAATATAATGATGATTTTCTATTACGATAATGTGGGCTTTTTGAAATTGATGGTTCAAATGTGCTAACTTATTACGGGGCTCTGGAATTGAATTATTTCAACTTATTACCGATAATAAGAGGTAATTATATATCAATAATGTTGTGCACTTGTTATCCCATAAGGTGATGCTGCAGTAGTAATGCTTGAGTTAATCCACCATTTTCGATAATAGGCAACACCATTAACAGTAATGGTAGATAGCCACTGTAAAAATAACTTAATGCAATTTATTGTGAATGGATCTTTCTTTCAATGGTTAAATAGATTTTTTCATAATTACATTTAACACATTGTATACGCCATGCCATCAATAAAGACAGGTGATAAGCCAATTCAAGGAGGCTTCCCATAAATCCATTTACTAAATCCTGCAAAGCGTTCATTGATGGGTTCAACCACTTTAAGTAGGTCAATTTGATTGAATATAAGTACAAAATATCATGTGGTTAATTGTGTATCAGATAAACAGTTTTTTCATAGGAAAATGAGAACCCAGGTATTGATAGGTTTTAAAGATGCCGGCCTCTCCCTAATCAATCTTTCGAATCTCGCTTCTGCAATCTTAAATTTTACATACTATTTAATAGCGAGTCACAGAAATTTAAAACTCATTCCGACGCAAAGTGCTCCATCTCTATTCTACGTTCGAGAGCACCCAAGGTTGCAGATTCACTAGATGAAGTGCAATTTGAAGAAGGTGTAAGTTGTCCTTCGTTACTTGATGATTGGGCAATGTGAGTTGGAAGCCATTTCATGAACCCACAACCACTGGAATGTTCTTAATTCTATGAATTATAAATGGACACATAACTTTAATTTCAATCCAAAATTTGCTGGTCAAATAGAGTATTTACAATAAAGCTTACTTAACTTACGTTCGCTTGTGGACATATCCAAAACCGACGACCGACCTTACTGCCTTTTCTAGCAGTCACTATGTTGCATTGGCCACTCCCGCATGGACACATATGCAATTCGTCTACCCACATGAAGTAGTCGCACGAGATTGGGGATGAATAATCAGTCTTGTTGAACTGAATTAAAAATATATAACATAAGCAACAAAAAATTAAATGCATATCTACATACAATAAAAAATATATATATTATTACCCAGAAAGGACATCGATAAAATTCACGTCCTGGATTGCTTGCAGTGTTGGAAGTGCTTCTCTCGCAAGGGCCCCGGCCGCAGCAGCACATTATACCCACCATCCAGATTATATAATTTATTGTAGTTCCGTAAATAAAATATTAAAAACACAACATCAAATTCATATAATAAATTGAACAAACTTATATATTCTATTGTTAATGAGTAAAAAAAAAGGCAAACTTTAATTTCAATAGATTTCACTTTATCAGTACATTTGGTAGAACATTAGTAGTCACATGTCAATAGTTTGACAGTACACAACACATGTGTCTAGTCAAGTACTAAGAGGTCATCTATTTAAACCTTGCGGATGCCACATAAGTGAAATATATCTTAACTTCAAATTTTGTTTATAGAGCAATGGATCCTAGAAGCTACACCCCAGGTGATATTTTTCGAAGCTGCGGTCGAATGTGGTTTCTTGATGACGACTTCAGTTATTCTATGAACCCACGAGAGCGGCAAAGCGAAGCTACTATTGCCAAAATGCGCGACGAGTGGGACTTTCGGGTACATGAAGCAGAAAATTTAGTGTACGACCTCCGCCATTGGGGGGCTCCTATTCCACGCCGTCGAGCAATTAGTCTCCCAACGGGGGACTTCGCTGAACTTCGGAGAGCCCTGAACATTATACGTAAAGAGAACAACTGAATGGCTGCCCGAAGATACAGGTACTACTACCTCAAAACAGCATCAGATGCAGCGGAAGCGGAAGGTAGGGAGTTAACCACTGAGCAAACTAATAAGATATTAACTTGTAAAGATTTCCTGTCTGATACCCCCATGTCGGACGAAGACGACAATGCTTAGAAATTTTATGCACCAGATTATCTATTCCCTTCCATTAAGTCTGTATTTTGACATTAATAAACTTTTCTATGATACCTGTGTTATTTATGATAGTAGTTGCATGCATAATTCTCAATCATACATTTTGTGTATTACTATCCTCATCTGACATGTAAGTATCTGATAGGTAATATGAATTGTCAATCACTTCGTACATTTCTACGCTACTTAACTCCCTCCCGTTGTCAACAGAAGCTTCACGAGCAAGCTCCATGATATAATACTTATTTCTCCGAATCATCATTCTATTGTTTTCTTCACGAATTGTTATAATGGCCTGCACGTAGTCATCTACATTTCGACGTTCCATACCCAACGAATCTCGTCGAGGGATTGGTGCATTCAAATTACGCAAATCTTCCACTAATATCTCTGCCTCACGTATCCTTCGTGGCCACTCCCTTCTAACAGCTGCATAATACTCACGCCGATCGGTTCTCCACCATTCATGGTACGTACTCATCCCTCCCAATAGCCATCTCCGACCACTGTTATTTATTTCCCTTATTGCTATTTTTAATTCGTTCTCCATTCCTTAAATAATCAAGAAAATAAATAAATAATAAAATAAAAATAAAGAGAGTACGTTTCTTCAATGAAATATAATAAGTTTAATCATTTTACTTATTTATTAAATTGAACAATACTTTCAAATGCCGGTTATATGCAGTTTGATATGGTGAAGATAATAAATAGTTAACGAACAATTTATAATGAAATAACCGTAATATAATACCTATGGATTCCTTAATCGCTTCTACTCGTTGATCACAACCGAACTGATGAAATGTCCTCGGGTATACTGTCGTTTCAGCTTCGGTGATCACCCATTCTTTTGCTTAATTGGATATTTCCTACAAAAGAAATTTTATGTTTGAACAGGTATGACACCAATACTTCCATATATAAATTTTGACCCAACAATTTCAACTAGTTCCACTCTGCCACTTTCACGTGAATCATCAGAAATTGCAAGTACAATATTCATGTTTTCCAAGAAAATGGAAGTATGTAGTCAGGTTTTGAGTACTTGACTCATCTATTCATTAAATAAAAATTACAATATTTGGCCCGTGCGTTTCCTTTGGCAAAGAATCAAATATAATTGTCCTATAATATTACACTACAGCTTCAGCCATGTGCTTGCCAAATGTAGGAAAGCCCATGACAAAAGCAATGCATTTGATAAATCATTATTATTGCAAAAAGTTTCCAGACCTTTAGGAATTGATGCAATCAAATTAATTAAATAATAAATCCAAATAGCTTATCCTTACCATTCTTTTCTACTTTATTTATACCAAATACAATTGATAACTGCATTGCTTGTATAATTATTGGGTTTTATACTAATAGGACCCTGGTATAACTCGTTTGAGATCCAAAAGGCCCCACTTTATTTTAGTGATACATAAATGTGCAAATTTGCTAAATAAAAAATCACAAATACCATTCATTAACACTCAAAATCAGTTTCCAAATGTGAGATGCAGATAATAACCCATATTTTTAGCTATCCAAACCAATCCATATTTCTCGGCATGGAAGGGGGGATTTGGTATATGGTGGGACGATTAGGTCAGCCCTTAGCCCATTTTCAAATATTGAAGAAACCTAGTTGCATACGAGCAAAAATAACAGTGATCCAACGGTTTTATTTTTTAATTTTTAAAAAATATTTGTACAAAAATAAGATGTTATGGTACCTTTTCAAAGCGATATTTTTCATAAACCAATCGTTGGATAATTGTGATATTTTTTAAAAATGATATATATAATATAAGTTTTTAATCCAACGGTTGATTTCTCATAATAATCGGCCCACATTGGTGTTATAAAAAAAATAGGATTAAAGTAATGGTAATAATTATGATAAGGGAACTGAAAAACCATTCATCTCTTGCAGTTAACTAATTTTTTTTATTGTGATTATTTGATACAGCAAAATTGACTTACTCATCTCTCTCTCTATCTACCTCAATCCTCAAATAGTAAGCATTACCATTCCTACATAAAAATCCAAAAAGTTCAGTTTAGATACGCGTACTATTCTTACATGTAGTACCATGAAAAGAATTGAAGTGCAGTGCATTAAAACAAATTAGTTACTATTCATGTAGCATGCTTATTTCCAATTATTGTTTATGCCGTGGATTTTATAACCCGTGACTCACTTAAAAAATAAAAAATAATAAAATAAAAATAAAAATACTGGAAATTACAGCCTTTTTGTACTTAGAGTACATACATATCAAATCACTGAACGCAAAGCTAGTGCATGGGCCATACATGAGCATCACTTTCTTTGATGAATCAAGTGATAAGAAAACCCTTCGATTTATTATAATTTAAAATCATAAATATTATGACAAATTCTTTCAGTTCAACTTATTCAATTCTATTCTGATACAAATTGAATCAAGCAAAATGAGTGGAGTAAATAAGTGGTTGAATTCATAAATGAGTTCTTCAATTAGAATTTGCAGGATGCAGTAAATGGATTAATGGGAAGCCTTCTGAGAAATGGCTAATCACCTGTCCCAGTGATTGATGGCATGGGTAATTGTAATCATGAAAAAATCTATTTAACCACTGAAAAAAAGATCCATTCACAGTAAATTCATTAAGTTAAGTTATTTTTACAGCGAATATCTACCTGTCGAATTAATTAGGGAGTTCTATTCGATCCAATTTAAAGCAAACAGAGATAGTGAACATAAATTGTGCATTTATTTATGGGAGAATTATCATTGTAAAGTTGAAAGCATACTAATGAGAAATGATTGATGGCATGGGTAATTGTAATCATGAAAAAATCTATTTAACCACGGAAAGAAAGATCCATTCACAGTAAATTCATTAAGTTAAGTCTTTTTTACAGCGAATATCTACATGTCGAATTAATTAGGGAGTTCTATTCGATCCAATTTAAAGCAAACAGAGATAGTGAACACAAATTGTGCATTTATTTATGAGAGAATTAACATTGTAAAGTTGAAAGCATACTGATGAGAAATGACAAATTTATTTTACTTAAAAGCACACCATTAACGATAATGGTGTTGCTTATTATCGAAAATGGTGATGAACCAGATTATTTTATTTCAAGCTAGGTGTTAAATTGTAACAAAGTAATACTTAAAAAGTTGAAGTCTCTTATTTTCGGTAATAAGTTGGAATGATTCAATTCCATGTGTTATACACATCATCAGGAAGCCCACATTAACGATAATAGCAACACCATTATCGTTAAATAGCTTTTATCATAAGTTATTTGGCAATATAACTTATTTTTCAAATCAGCCCCGACAAGAAACTGCATCATTGAACGGTGGCACTGCAACATTGAATTTTGGGATGAATCCAAGCGGTCCACGCCGCACTGCAAAGGGATTCGTGGTGTCGCTCATGAGTGACGTAGCTCGGGAGAACCCCCCCTCTCTCTCTATATATATATATATATATATATATATATGGGTCAAGTTCCCCTTACACCCTATTTTCACACCTTTGTTTACACCTTATTTTCAAAACACTACCTATGATAAATATTTTGACGAATCGACCGTTGGATTCAATACATTTCTTATGCATATTATGTATACCAAAAATCATAGTGATCCAACGGTTAGATTTTAACAAATGTAACTATAAAAAACTGTTATGTTTTTAATTAATAAAAAAAAAATAGTTCTTCAAGATGATTTTTTTTCAAAAACTAACCATTGGATCACTCCGATTTTTTTTCATACATGAAAAACATAAGATAAGAATCTAATCTGACGGTCGGTTTTTCAAAATATTCGATCTACAACGCTATTTGAAAATGAGGCGTAAACATAGGTGTGAAAATAGGGTGTAAGGGGAATGTGACCTTATATATATATATGAAGCCACTTTCTTATGTAGATGCTGTAAAATTCATGGCGTTAATTTAGATCATATCAGGTAGAATTTTAAGTAGGAATATAGCATTTAATTAGTAAGGTTGTATTTTGCTCTTTCTATATATGTACCAGCAAAGCAAACAAAATGACAAGCTGACATGTACAGAATTCTTTCACCAATATTTAATGAAAACAATATATTGAGATTAGGTTACCATAAATATGTATGGATAGTTACTTGATCAGGTTCAGTTGTTTGGCAACATCAATCTTTTTTTATACTTTCCTTCCGAGTAGAGTATTTTTTTTAAGGTTGCTTATATATATATATATTATTTTATTTCCCATAAGTACTTATTAATGCTCAAACCCTCCAATAAATAACTAGTTAGTGTGTACAAATCGTCAAAGATAAAAGGTTTCTTATGTAGATTTTTTATAGGTTGTTGAAATGGGTTTCAGGGATGGAAGGAACTGATAATATTGTATTGTCTACTTGGTTATCAAAGAATGATGATAGTGATAGAAAAGTAAAGAAAAGGAAGTTAATGTTGGGTGGAATCGCTGTGACAGTCGCATCTATTGCAGTGTGGTACCATGAATAATATGTTGCAAGAGGACCTACGGAAGATTATGATATGTTGAGGCAACAAATTTTGAAGCGTTTATACAATGGAAATGAGGACACATGTTATGATGTACTTCGCCTAACTAAGCAATCATTTTCCAAATTTTGTAAAATCTTATGTGAAAAAAGGGGGTTGAGCGACACGATTCATGTAACAGTTGAAGAAGCAGTTGCAATGTTCTTATAAGTCCTTGCTTATGACAGTAAATTTCGTGTGATTAGGGGTTTTTTCATTTACTCGGGGGAGATAATTAGTAGGAACTTTGGTATGGTATTAGATGCGATTCCTAAGTTAAGCAAAGACTATATAAAAGTACCAGATCCTACTTTAGAAGTTGCTGAAGATGACAAATTTAAATGGTTTAAGGTGGAGTAGAGTTTTATTTTTTAGTTCTTTTACTTTGTTGGAGATAAGCCATTAATATTTTTGCATATATGAACTTGTTAATCCAATACCTTTATCAGTATTGTCTTGGGGCTTTAGATGGAACATATGTTCTAATGACAGTCCCCTTCCTAGATCAATGTAGATATCATAATAGAAAACAACAAATTGCAACAAATGTTATGGGAGTTTGTGATTGTAACATAAAGATTGCTTATGTCTTACTTGGATGGGAAGGATCTGCATTAGATTCTAGGATATGGAGAAGTTCTTTGACAAGAAGACAGTCCTTTGTCATTCCAACGGGTATATTTCCCATGTGTATTTACCTTGAATAAAGTGGTCCAAATTTATTTATTTATTATTTATTTTTTTATTTCAAACTAAAATTAAGTATTTTGGATGAAGGGAAATACTATTTATTTGATGCAGGATATACAAATGGTCCAGGTTTTCTTGCTCCTTAGCGATCAACTTGTTACCATCTTAATGAATGGGCGGCAAGTGGGAACAATCCTAGCAACTATAAAGAGTTGTTTAATCTCCGCCATTCCTCAGCAAAAAATGTAATTGAAAGAACATTTGGATTGTTAAAGAAACGATGGGCTGTTTTACGAACAACGTCTTTTTTTGATGTGAAAATATAGGTTAAAATTGTGTACCTTTCATTACTTTAAGAAAATTTTATAAAATGACTTATTAAATAACACTCCACTTTATTTGAATCGCAGGTTCGAATTATTAATGCGTGTTGTATCTTACACAACTTTTTAATAGACGAGCAAAGAGAGATTGATGCAATCTTATTAATTGAGGTCGATGCAGAGTTAGCGGCTGCACCCATACTAAAACAAGAGAGAGATGAAAATATGATAAGGGCTGTCCAAGTTACAAATGAATGGAAAAATTTTAGGGAGGATCTAGCTTGTAGAATGTTTGATGACTATTAAGCTCAGCGTAGCCGACAAGTTAAGTGACATTATCTTGTTTTTTTTTTTTTTTTTTTTTTTTTTTTGAGAAAAATACACGTATTTTAAATTTGGATGAAGTCAACATGTTAGTTTTTTGTGATATAAATTTTAGGCATTATAAAGTAATTACATTTGTTATGTACATGAGTTTACATCTCCTTTTTTTTTTTGAATGTGGATGGTTTACATGTAATGTATTTGATATACACATATGTAATTACATATATTATATATTTAATGAAGATATTTGAATTAACCTTCTAAACTTCTGAGTTCTATAATAATTGTTTCCATGATATTACTGATCGGTCCAAACAAGGGAGGTTATTTCCTTGTTCGTGATCAAGATTTAAATTTATAAAATACTCGTGCTTAAAACCTCAATTCGTTAGAAAAGTAATTAGGGCACGGGTGTCGAACACAGGGACTAATGGCTGAGTTACGAGAAGTTATTATGAATCTGATTTTAGTTACAAACGATTTCTTGATTTTGAAGAGTTGGTTGTTTGTTTAAACGAAAGACTATAAAAAGATGATTAAATCAAATTAAAGGAAAACCTCGGGTTTCGAATCCACTTTAGCTAGGGAATTATTATGCATATGATTAACGTAAATGTTTCGCAATCGTTTATGATCGGTGATGATTTAATCTACAAGAATAAATCATCAAAAATATATTACGTTTGTGTTCATATAGTAAACTCATCCAAATAAGGCATAACCTGTCAAGCGAAGCATGCACAGGTTATCCTAGTTAGGCATGAACAAACTAACGAACTCAAACGTATTCAATCAATACTACTGCACAACCAATATGAATGGAATCACAGAAAACATCCATATTAAAATATATAAAATCATTCAAGAACGGATTGCATAGAATGACAATCTCTCAGAGTTGTACAATTATCATAAAACAATTACAAAACCTTGAACCTTAATCAAAACATAATCAAACCGCTAACCAAGCTTCATCTACACCTAAGGAGAAGAGTTTAGCTGCTCATGATCGGGGCTGAATCACCAGAGGTCTTCGTTCCTTCCATGTGCAGCCAATATCTCAATCCAATGTTATGAGAGAGATGAAAGAGATGAAAGCAACTGTCACAGAGGCTAGGTTGAATCTGGGATGAGTGGGTACCCTTATTCAGGCCTCTAAAGGTGTTTTAAATAGTGTATAAGCCTTTCCCTGCTGAGTTCTGCCGATTTTCCATATCCAAACTTGCTAAAAAGGAGTTCTAATCAATTTAGGAAACTGCCCGGCTCAGACCTATCGATAGGCCTATCGATAGGCCTAGTGCCTTATCGATAGGTGATGAGTGCAGCTATGAGAAACCTGCATAATCTTCAATCCTGAGAGCTTCCCTATCGATAGGGATGGTGTCCTATCGATAGACTTGAGCCTATTTTGCATTTTATCTTTGAATTAGCTGTTTTTCGTGCTCGGTGTTCATCCTAGCATGCTACCTTTGCTCCACTTCATTCATGTGCTCTCTTTGGGTTGCTAAACTTGGTTTTTCCGGTGGAAATTAACCTACAACAGACAAAAGCATACATAAGACTAAAAACCAACCAAATCAAAGTACTTACAGTGTAAAACTCTCAATGTTAGCCTCGAATGCTGCAAAACGAAGCTTGATTGTGGAACAATCAATTACAAATATAAATTATTAGGTATGGAAGCCAATTCACAGTATAAGGTTAGTAGGGCTGGAAATAACAAGAATCAAAAAACCAAATCTTATCTCAAATGGACTTTAGCAATGGATCGGGTTCTTACAACTGTCCTCCTTGACCAACACAATTTGGGAAACCATACTCCTAATGGGTGGAAAGCTCTTGCATTTACTGCTGTAATAAATGTTTTGAAGGAGAAATGCAATGTAACTGTTACTAAAGATAATATCCAAGCTCATCTCAAAACTTAGAATACACATTATGTTAATGTCTCCAATATGCTTGCAACAAGTGGTTTCTCATGGGATTGTCAAGTCAATACAATTTGTGTTGAGAGTGAAGATGTCTCGAACATATATGTTGAGGTATTGTATGCATCTAAAGTAAGAAATTCATGATATTTAATTTACAACATTAGTATGCTGGATATATTTTAATGGTTTGTTGTATTATTCATAGGCTTATCCAGATGCAAGAAAATATCGTGGAAAGATGATTGAGAATTGGGAGGATTTATGTACTATTTTTGGGCAAGATCGTGCAACTGGAGAAGAAGCAGAAACTGGTGAAGAAGGGAATGAAGAACTGGCTTCTAATGTGAATAATATCAATATGAATGACTTCCATAGGTTAGATGACATGAACATTGATGATATCAATCAAACTCCTAGTGGTGTTGGAACTCGATAAAAGACAACAGCACGCGCTTCAAGTTCATGAGTAATAAAAAAGAAAAATATCACAAGTGATGCCCTTACTTTGGCTGTAACCCAAATTGCTAGTTCGTTTGACAAGGCTTGCTCATCTGACCCTGTTAGAGTGAGTATAGAAAAAATACTAGATGATCTTTTTGAAGTCCAAGACCTTCAAGAGTCCGAGTTTCTTAAAGCATATGATGTTCTAACAGGTGATGGAAAAAAGTATGAATCATTTGTTTCTCTTCCTACTCATTTAAGGAAGCCATGGCTATTGATGAAAATTATGAGCCTTAATATTTAAATTTGGAAAATATGATGTGGACTATATTTTGAGGCCTTAAAACTTTTAAGCATGCCTTAGAACTATTGTGCATGTACCGGCATTTAGGTGTTGTAGTATTTTAGGGGGTTATAGCATTTTGAACATGTTTGTAATGTTATAAACCGTATGCTTTTCAGCACAACATATTAAGTGTCATGGATGGATTAATGATGTTTATCTGTCTTTATGCATTTATAAATTTTTAGATGTTGTGAAAATTATTTTATTAGGTGTTATGTTGTTTGGGAACTTGGAGTTGTGCTGAAGCATTTCACATTTTATTTGATGGTAACCTGCATTTTTCTCCAGGCCTAGGCCTATATAGTAACATTGTTGAATTTGTCCAATATGTGTGTGTTTAATTTTTTCTTTTTCTTGGTTTTTTCAGATGTGGCATAAGAAAAGAGCTAGGGAGATGCTTCAATGGTGAGCAGGTTGCTTGAAATTAGTTATTTGTCCAATTGATGTTCCAAGATATGGTCTGGATTCTTGCTGCCAGATTTGGAGTTGCTTTCAATTCTTGACTCAAAGGGACCAATGTAGTAGGATAGTAGCTCATTGCCAAGAAATAACATCCATGGAAACTGCAATATGGGAAATTTATTGTCATGAAAATCTTGAGGAAACTTATTTTTCATTAAGGTGATATGAATGCAAATTATGCTGGGATAGTTGTTTTTTCTAGTTTCCTAAATTTTTGGCTTGTAATCCATGCATGGTTAAAATTACAAACCCAGTTGAGCTTTGGAACATTTCAAGGTAATCCTAGGCTCCTAGCTTGGCTAGAGGTCCAATTATGACAAAATGATGAAATTCTCAAGTATTGAACATATTACTTTGATTTGGTTATAATATTTTTGTTATTAATAAAAACGTATAGTTCGATTAGTTTAGTTTGAAATCCTCAAGTCTTGAACATATTGCTTTGATTTGGCTGTAACCCAAATTGCTAGTTCCTTATTTTTGCATATATATATATATATATATATATATACAAGAATGATATATTAAGGTACATGATCATCTCACTATTAATTTCATAAAAATTCATCCAATGGTTGGGGTAAAAGTCAGCTACTTTTACACTCTATCCGAGGTAAGTTGAAAAGCCTTTTAAATTTTTCTCTTTCTCTCTCCCCCACTTTCTCTCTTCCCCGAAAAGCAACCAGACCCCCCATGTACCTTGGATGATCAGCAGACCCCATTCCGGCGAGAGAAGCTTCCACTCCGGCGAGAGAAGTCTCCACTCCGGTCTTCACCAGTCCAACGCGCAGGTTAGATTAAAAAAAAAAAAAAC
>JAESVK010000299.1:31199-42917 GCA_017140935.1 Hamamelis virginiana | reverse complement strand
ACCAAATACCCTTCTCGATCCAATGTCTCTCTTACCGCCCGATAAAATTCCACCCACGAAGAAGACGAGTACACATCCGCTGATGGACCCCACAAAAATGTCGGGTTGGGACTTGCCGGGCAGGCAGCCACTAAATCTAACACTGATGCTGCTGGTTTCAGCTGCTGTGGGAAATTGAATGCCAAGTTATCAACTTTGTGTTCATAAATTTTGCCATTTCGGTCCAATTTATACCGCGAAGTACCCTGAAACTGCCCCTTAGTCTCCCATGGAACCCGAGGGACACCCCTCAAGTTCCACCTAATCAATATAATGTTCTCTGAGGGTTGCCAAACCCTTAATACCTCAAACGAAATCTCGCGAAACAGAATTTTACCATGAAATCGCAATGCCCAGAAGATCAATTTGTAGTTTTCAATACCAGTAAATGTGTTCAATGGGTCTACAAACGTTACGTCATCCCTGAAAATGATCATATGCCCAAAAAATTTTCTCAGAATCCAAACACTAATCCTAGAAAATTCGTAACACCCGGATGAATAAATTAACAGCAAATGTCATAAAAGAATAAACTTTCATGATTTTCTCAGAATCCAAACACCAATCCTATGAAATATGAAATACTCCGATAGGAAAATTACCTGTATATATCATAATTGAGGTCTTTGGAGAATAGTAAGGGCATGTCTTCACGGAGTGTCCGTACAGCGAGCCCAAGGTTGACATAGAAGTCGTCCTTCTGCTGCTTATCCTGCTCAGCAGGGGGGTCGCTAACCTGTGCACTCCGAGCTGGTGGTGTTTGGAGGCTGGTGAGAGGAGAGAGAGAGGAAAGATAAGGAGAAGGAGGAGGAGAGAGAGAAGAGGGTTTTGTTAGAGGAACAGTATGGTGAATGGGTTTTTCTTTGGATGATTTGGCTTGGAGAAGAAGAGAGGGGGAGAGATTGGGTAGAGAAAAAGCCATGACCTTTATTACCACTTTCTTTCAATTGGGTCTCTCAGTTTGGTAGCTTTCTATAAAACAGAGGAGAGCGAAAGAGAGGATGATGATTGTTGCTGTGCTTCAGAGAGAGGGGGAGAGGGGGAGAGGGAGAATGTGTTTTGTGTTGTAGAAACAAAATGAGGAAGAGTTAGATATATATGAGTGGTATTGAACATGGCCATGACTGCCTGACTATTATTATTCAGATGGAATTTGAGTTGGCTCTCCAATGTGGTCTAAATTACAAGTTTATGTTCATTTTCACTTTTTCCACTTATTTGATATTTCCTTGTTATTCTGGTTGGGTTCATATCCTTGAGGGAGTCTAAAGTCACATGTTGGTGACCTGATTACTCCAATGACTGTTCCTATGACTGTATTTTTGGGTAAATATACCATTACTAGGTTGGTGCTAATCATAGCTTTTTAGGGGAGGAGATGATAGGCTTCTTTAGGGCCTGTGTGTTAGTTGGAAAATTAGGTCAAGAATGAATTCTTGCAAATTAAGGGGGAAAAAAAAAAGAAGTTTCTTTGACATAATTCTTGAAGATTGCATTATATGAGCACATCAATTCCCATAAAGTAAAAAAAAAAATTAAGAAAAAATTATCCAAAGTTTATGAGTTTAGATCTTTATGCCCTAACATCAAGAGAGTTTTAAATTGTTCTGTCTATTTGTTACACTAAGAAGATTCTTGAATTTAGTAATACAAAACGCATATGTTATGGACTTATAAGTATATAATATTAATTCTAGCGCCCATTTCAAGTAATTATAATTGTCGATTCTCTCTCTCTCTTTCTCTAAAGTGCATAGCAAATTTGGATCCCTTCTTATGGGATCATAGACGACCCAAACGGTCAATCCCTTATTCATAGATGAACCAAATCTTGGACCAAAATTTACAAACCAAATGATATTGCCACATCATTTGATTTAAAAATTTAGGTCTAATATTTGATCCTCTTGGCATTTTACGATAAGAAATTATTGTTCTTTCTCCTAATATGAATCCCTCTAGTCCATAAGGTACCAAATTCAAGTGATCTTAGAGGTGGGCTAGATGAGCATGTGCGTGGCAGGGACACTGGATAAGACTTTTCGACTTAGCCTAAATGGTTGAAATTTTAAAGGGCAGAAACCAAAAGACGAGACAGAATGAGAGGAGCACTTTTCCGGGTTTTGAAAAGGATATTCTTTAAGACCATTCAAAACAAATAAGAGCACATTCCTTTAGGATCCCAACCTATTGGTCCTGCTTTTGCTATGGAGAACTTAGTTTCCCACTAGTCACATCAGAATTTTCACATTACAAGTAATTGTCACAAATTTAAAAAACCCAACTTTGATCGATAATTCTATAACCCTCTAGTTATCTAGAAATAATTTATAACCATCTCCTTAGAGTGAAATTTTTAGCTCAAAAAAACAAAAAAAAAAAATTAGGCATAACTATTCTTAATGAGACCTAAGTATTAGTCTGATCATTTGTCTGTATTTAGAGAGGTTTGGGATTGGGATTGGATTTGACTAAGAAAAGAGAAGTAGTTTTGAATAATCTCATTTCTTCAAGAATTTAACCATTTCATTTTATAAGGTTCAGTAATGCCTAACAATTGATACAAGGATACTATACTATTGGAGACAAGTACTTCTGATGGTTAGTGCAACTCCAATAGAGAGCTTCTATTTAAGTCAAATGGAAACTCATTCTATCGTACCCCAATGGACCATTGTGTTTCAATAGACTATAAAGTAAAAGGAAATATGATAGTGAATTATCTAAGAGGAGATGCAAAATTTCAGAGGTATAGATGGCACACCATTTTTTGCATAGATTCCAAATTTGGCAGACAACCCAAAATGGAAGCCCATCATAAATACTTTTAATTGAGGACTTTTTACCCATGAAATATGTTGATTTTTTATTCATTTTTCCTTTTTTTTTTTTGGTGGAGATCACAAATTCACAGTAGGGTGGATTGGTATTTGGTTCGAATATAGAAAAATCAAATCATTCTAAAGTATAATGTGAATGATAGATCTTATAATTTACCTTGTGTTGGGAGGAGAGAGTAACAAAGTTCTTGTATAAACATTCTAATGTGCATTTCCAAAGGGAAAATAAGAACAAACACACACACTCTGTCTCTCTCTCTCTTTACAACCATCAAACCTCACCACTAGTCACGACCAACTCCATTAGGACCAACCATTGCATCAAACCCGCAGCAATCATCACCAAAGAAATCCGTACACCACAAACCCCCATTCTTTCCTTTGATCTCTTTTCATTCCGTCTTGTAAGAGCACAATGCACCAAATAATGCACCATTACACAGTACATAACACCTTTTTTTGGTCAAAACAGACTGAAAATGCACTTAAAAGCAAAAGCTATATAATCAAAATAGAACAATTTTTTATTTTTATTTATTTATTTATTTGTTCTCACAAACAGCCAGAAAAATGCAATTAGCAGCAACAATAGCTATATAAACGAAATACACTGTTCTGTATTTCATAAAATAACAAATGCAACACGAATAATCCCAACCCCAACCGGTTAACCAAACTAAAATCAAATGGTCATCCTCTAGTTACTAATCAAATGAAATATTAAGACTTGTCTCAAACGACAAACCCATTTCCTATCTCAAACTTCTAGTAAAAAAAACTACTGCAATTTCATATTGAAGAATAGGAATTATATTCTTGAATATTCAAACAAGAAACTAATTAAAACTCTTGTTTAGTTGTTAACAAAAATGTGTGGCAGATGTCATTATCAAAGAATAGTATCCATTCCAGCTAAATCTTTATTAGACTTCAAAATCTTCAACAAACTCACAATTGGTGAATTGATACAATGTAATTTGTTGTGCAAAAGAATATTACAGATTTCATAATCCTATATGCATAGCTATCCTTTATAATTCGATGTAGAAGTTACAAAAAGTAGTGTTATCAAACCTGGACCGGACCGACCGGTTGAACCGGTCGCCTGGCCAGTTGGTTTAACCCACCAAAACCCAATCAACCTAAAAACAGGCTTATTAAGCCTAAGTTATCTCAAATGTTTGGTTCTTGCATTATGCTCTGCCTGGTTGGTAAGAACTCGCAACAAAGTAAAAGAAAACTATGGAATCTTATAACACCCACCAGTTTGTAATTTGCCAAAGTTTTCTCTTCATTCTCCACGATTTCTCAACAACCAAACAGAACATTTAAGCCTTTGTGAAGATTTTGTAAATGGGACGAATGATATATTATCAATATTTTTTGTACGTAGTGTTCACTGGCGCATATTGTTCAATTTTTATTTATTTATTATACAGTCTATATTTATTATGGTTTGGCTCATGGTGACGTCACGGTTCAACCCAGTTGACCCGACGATTGAACCGGTTGACCCTTAATCCAATAACTTTTCCGGTTCAATGAAAGGTCTAGATTTTAAAACATTGACAAAAAAAAGGGATCTTCTATGCTTACCATGAACTCTCCTTTTATTTTAATACACTTCTAACATGCTCATCAAAAAATCCGCCAAACATAATTGTGGGAAGCATATCTAGAACACTTAAGATTTAAAGCTCCTAATTGGATATAAATTACTAGTGAATCACAGTCAAGAAGTAGGAACAAGAACAACAATGTACTACCCACAAATAAGTGAAGCAAATGTCTCAACAAACATGTCATTTATGTATTAAATAAAGAAAGATTTCATGGTAGGCATAGGACACCCTCTTTGTAGTCTTTCTCATTGCTAAATTAGATACTAATACTGCATAGTATCTTAATTATTATAAACTAATAATGAAATAATAACAAATAAAATTAAAACAATTTCGTCAATTATCAACTAACACCCGTAGTATATAAATTTTATGAATTTATAAACGTCTTAAATTGTAGGAACATCCAAATGCACATGTCTTGCAAAAAATAAGAGGCAAATGCTAAAATCTCAGCACCCAAATTATTATCGGCAACGTACAGCACTAAAAACACTATCACATAAGCGTATCAGAGACTCTAATTTGTTGCCTCAACTCACCTAAATCTATGCGTTTGACAGCCATTATCACACTACAATGTTTCTACTAGACAAAAATAAATTAAAATGTACTCAAAGTAATTTCATAACTTCAAAGATACAGTTGGAAAATTGATAGTGTCCTTTGTAAAGCAATTGAAAATCATTGATTACAAAACTTTATACACATAACTTAGAGCATCTCCTATGCAAAAGCCAAATTTGGCACCCTAAAAAAGGCACTAATTGATGCCAAATTCCATTTGCCCAAATGGCACTAGTTGATGCCAAATTCTAATAATATACCAAATTCGGCATCACTTGATGCTATAATTACAATTTGGCATCAACTAGTGTCATTTGGGTAAGTGAAATTTAGAGAAATTTGGCATCAACTAGTGCCTTTTCGAGGTGATAAATTTGGCTTTTGCATTGGTGATGCTCTTCGAGGATACAAAAGGGGTGCTGTGGGACTAGCCAAAGTCGCAAGGTGGAGATTGTTGGATTGTGTACTCTTTGGAGTCCCACATCGGTTGATAATGAGAAAAGACTTAAGGCCTAAAACCTATAAAATGAGACTTAACCTCCTTCGTTAATTACACCAGTCAAAAAGCTTAACTAATAACTTTTGACTTTAGTAAAATTAATCAAAGAGATTAAGCCTCCTTTTATATGTCTTGGGATTTGACTTTTTTTTTTCATTCCCAACTGATGTGGGACTCCAAAAAGTAAAACCCAACAACGTTCAATATGCTTACCAAGAGTTCTCCCTTTATTTTTATACACTTCTAACATGTTTATTAAAACACCCACCAAACATATTTGAGGGAATGTGTACGGATCACTTGCAAATTTTAAGCTCCGAATGGATAAAAATTACAAGTGGATCATACAAAAGTTCTGTTCTAACCTTGCCCAATATTGCAATATATGCTTGCAACATGCAATTTTAGAAGTGAGAACAATGTATTACCCACAAATTTGCAAAATACGTGTCTCGACAAACATGTCATATATGTATTAAATAAAATGAAGATTTCATGGCAAGAATACGACACCATCTTTATAGCCTTGTTTTACTAAAATCATCACACACTGACACCCCATATCATCTAATTGACTCCTATAAAAACACCTCATATCATCTAATTGACTCCTATAATAAAAAAAAAAAATGAAAATAAGATACTAGAATTAGAATGTAGAAACGTCTGAATGCACAAGCCCTGCAAAAAGAAGAGGCAAATGCCAGAATCTCAGCACCCATATTGATCTTGGCAACGTACAGCGCTGAAAATACTATCAAGTAAGTGCATCAGAGACTCTAATTTGTTGCCTTTAACACATAAATCTGTTTAAGCCACCACTGACCTACAATATTTATGCAAAAAATGGTTTAAATAAAATAAAATGAATTAATAAAAAAAATATAAAACTAAAAGGCTCAGAGAGTAATGAATTTAGATAGCATCAACAAGCTTAAAATAGCTTTCATAGTTTGATGGTATAATTTTCGTCTTCACTGCCTCCACTGTAAAATCACAAAAATTCAAACAGAATATAGATCTACTTGTTATATATATATATAACAATGAAGACTTCGCATAATCCACTTTTAATTTCCTGTGATGGACAGCCACATGTTCCTTTATCAACACAATAATACATTTCAATTATAATATATGCAGTTCCCAAACCTCTGTCTTCCCATCAACATACTCTCTAATTGCTATAAAATATGTTATAAAATATTAAAATTAGATATAAAATATCTAATTTTATATCGAAACATTTGCTTCAATAATTTCTTTTATAAACCCTTCTACATACTCTCTAAACAAACACAAGGCCTATAACAAAGATTTTCAAGTAGTGTTCAAGGGACTCACTGTAAGAATCTTTTAGATTAGAATAGAAATCTGATGTTTTGTGGGTCATTACTATTACTATATTATTATTATTTGGTGTAATTGATTATTAAATTCAAAAATTTTGGCTGACACTGGCTTGTTAAAGGCCATTGCAAACACCTTGACAAACATTTTTAAATCTAGCATAATTAGGCTTATGCAACCAAAATCACCACAATGACAAATCAACATCAGGCTTGTTCCACCCTTAACGGGCCTAAAATGAACGCTGTTTGATTTCGTGACATAATTAAGTGCAGATCATGGTGGCATAACACTATAATTCTCAATTAGTACATAATAATCAGACCTAACCTAACCTAATTGACCTTGGTAATTGCTGGTCCCCCTTCTTGACTTTGTCTTTGCAGTAGAGATTAATGCATTAAAAAGTAATTTATGTAAAAAATCATTTGAATAATATATATATATAGTAATGATTCGTTCATGGGGGATTCAAACGGAAAAAAGAAAAAAAGAAAAAAGGGAGAGAGAGTAGTTGAGAGTTGTTATGATTGATTTATTTTATATATGTATATATATTGTACTCGCCAAAGCACGTCTCACAAATCTCGTCTTCCGAATTACGTACTGTTTTTAGCAAGGGTGATATATTAATGCACTAACCATTTTAACCACAGCATCCCCGCCTTTTTATCCGACATGCCAAAATGACAAAAAAACTATCCAATACCCAACTCCTCTCACGCATACATTATTGTGTTGACAAAGAAACATGTGGTTGTCCACCACGGGTCCACCAGTAAATTATTTAGAAGATAAAATGAAAAAAATAGTAATGTGTCGTCGTCATCATAATAATATATATATATATTGTAATGATTCACTCATGGGGATTCAAACGAAAAAAAGAAGAGAATGAGAGAGAGTAGTTGATAATTGTTATGATTGATTTATTTTATATATATATAAAACAATCTCTTTCTTCATTAATGGAGATTTGAGTCACACTGCTCATTTCATTAATGATAGTCCTACTAGTTTTATGAATAAACTCGATACTCACAAAACTACAAAAGCAACATCCACACTTATATATTAAAATGAAAGCAGGAACTAAGGGGAACTAAGGGGCTTAGCGCATGCGCGCGCACACAAACAAAAAACAAAAAAACAGGAAGAGAATTAAGGGAAGATGAAAACAACAAAAGTCAAAACCTCTAAGCACATATACAATTGCTGATTTAGAGGACCATAAGAACATAATCAATTATCCAAGCTTATAATCACCACAGTGAAATTAATTCTCACCCTAAATTCAATTTTTTTTTTATTTGTCAGCATTCATATAAAATTTGGATCGTATTTTTCCGTCATTTGAGAATTTTAAAAAGGGGAATTTGGCTAAAGATCATCTTTTATAAACTTTTCATACCAAAAATCCTCTCAAAAAGATCTTTCATGTCAGAAGTCCTTTGGGTATGAATTGGACAAAAATGTCATTCCTTTTCCAAACAACCTTTAACCTCAACTTGGAGTTCACTATATGGGGTAGTGAACTCCAAGCTTATAATCACCGCAGTGAAATTAATTCTCCTTTTTTTTTTTCAATTTGGAAAGATAAAGAAAGAAAATATAGGGTTTTGTTTCCTCCGTTTTCTATATGGGTATAATTTTCTCTGTTTCTTCTCAATTTGTAGACGAGGTTTGGGAGGCGTGCTCTGGCGAATACAAAAAAAAAAAATATATATATATATATATATATATAAACAAATAAATCATAACAACTCTCGACTACTCTCTTTCCGCTCTATATTCTTTTTCCGTCTGAATCCCATGAATGAATCATTACTATATAAACATTATATTATATTATATCTGAATCATATATCTATATATATATATAGGAACATGTTCTCTGGACATGTATTTTTACTCCTAATTTGACACGTGGTTTGCAAAAACCCAGTGTGGGATGAGTATTTTGAGAAACTGACAGTTAGATTAGATATTCTGCTCATATACATTATGTATGCCAAAAATCACATTGATCAAACGGTTGGTTTTTCAAAAAACTAACTGTGATAGTTTCATATAGTTTTTTACAGTGTTCAATATGCTTACCAAGAGCTCTCCCTTTATTTTTATACACTTCTAACAGGTTTATTAAAACACCCACCAAACATATTTGAGGGAATGTGTACGGATCACTTGCAAATTTTAAGCTCCGGATGGATAAAAATTTCAAG
Source organism: Hamamelis virginiana (assembly GCA_017140935.1). Classification (NCBI taxonomy): domain Eukaryota; kingdom Viridiplantae; phylum Streptophyta; class Magnoliopsida; order Saxifragales; family Hamamelidaceae; genus Hamamelis; species Hamamelis virginiana. Next base: position 33,775 of record JAESVK010000299.1, on the reverse strand, counting down.
TGGATCACACAAAAGTTCTGTTCTAACATTGTCCAATATTGCAATATATACTTGCAACATGCAATTTTAGAAGTGAGAACAATGTATTACCCACAAGTTTGCAAAATACATGTCTCGACAAACATGTCATATATGTATTAAATAAAAGAATATTTCATGACAAGAATAGGGCGCCATCTTTATAGCCTTACTTTACTAAAATCAGCACACTGACACCCCATATCATCTAATTTACTCCTATAAAAAAAGATAATGAAAATAAGATATTAGAATTAGAATGTAGAAACGTCTGAATGCACAAGCCCTGTAAAAAGAAGAGGCAAATGCCAGAATCTCAGCACCCATATTGATCTTGGCAACGTACAGCACTGAAAACACTATCAAGTAAGTGAATCAGAGACTCTAATTTGTTGCCTTTAACACATATAAATCTGTTTAAGCCACCACTGAACTACAATATTTATGCATAAAATAGTTTAAAGAAAATAAAATGAATTAATAAAACTAAAAGGCTCAGAGAGTAATGAATTTAGATAGCATCAACAAGCTTAAAATAGCTTTCATAGTTTGATGGTATAATTTTCGTCATCACTGCCTCCACAGTAAAATCACAAAATTCAAACAGAATATAGATTTACACACACACACACACATATATAAAAGGCCTCAGAAATCTATAGATGAAAACACATCAAAGAGATCTCAGATGGTACGGACAAAATTTCATGCATCATAGGCCTCATAAAAAAATTTACAGTCACAGCAGATCTATACATATCACTAAGACGAAGGAAGATAGTGTTACCTTGCATTGCCATTCCTATATCAGAGGCATTGGGGCATATATATACATAAATATCCGTGTGTGTGCGCGCGCGCATGAGAAAGAAAGAGAGAGACGGCTGAGTTGAGGAAGAGATGAAGAAAGTTGTAGCAGTAGTTGGATTTATATAGAGAGGGAAGAGTATGCACGGTGGAAACCCTAATTTTCTATAGCGTGAAGTTACAAAAATGCCTTCCTATTCTAAAAGCTCAAAGATTGATTATTAAATAAGATTCTCGTTCCTGTGATGACTTCCATGTACGAGGGTTTTGCCTTTTGGTCAATGTAAAATGAGTATTTTGAAAAACTCACTATTGGATTTAATATTCTTTCTATGTGCGACAGGCATGCCAAAAATTACAGTGATCGGACCACCGATTTCTTAAAAACAGACTGTGAAAAATTAAATACCTATATAATATTTAACAGTCTGTATTTAAGAAATCGGTGGTTCGATCACTGTAATTTTTGGTATACATGTCACACATAAGAAGAATATTAAGTCCAACTGTTAGTTTTTTAAAATACCCATTTTATATTAGCCAAAAGGCCAAGTCCTCGTATAAAGAAGTCCTTACAGGAACGGGACTCATTAAATAAACTTTAAATAAATTGGTCCACTTCAAGTCTAAAATTAAAACTTATGTTATTAAAAAACTAAAAAAGGGAAATAAAAAATAAAAAAAGCCAATTTTAAATTGAGATATGCAAACCTAATAATTGTATTTTTGTTTTGGAGATATGCATTACTTGACAAACACAATGTCCATCTCTTCTATTTTTGTAAAATTACATTGTCACTTCCCATCAGCATTATGCTTGAACCCTCTTTCATGTCACAAATGTTTCATACTAAATTATATGGAGTTCACATGGATGTAGGTCTTATCCTATGCGAGTGAATTGAAATTACACAAGTCGTGCCACATGTAGCTTCTTTTTATGGCATTAATAGAAAGGTAAAATTACCAAAACATCCTCGTTCTTGCTATCATAAAGCATGCCCAAAAGGATTTTTATTTTCTATTTTTGGAAATTTAATGAGGCTTATTATGAAAAGGATCATTGTGATACCATGAAACATACCCTTAAGATTTTCTTTTATTTTATTTATAAGATAAGAACATCATAATATTACACATAAGGAATTAAAAATATCTGTAACTCGAGGCCTCGTATCGTATAGCTGTAAGAAGTTTTGTTACAAGACTTTATTTTACCTTTTTTCTTAATCCAAATATATGAAATATATCTGCAGCAAGTTGTTCAAATTAAGGTCCTTGTGCCATGAAAGTTTGAGTTCTCTAGTCTTCACAGCCACCATCATCAAGCCTTGGTCTTGTGTTCTAGAGAGTGAGTGGACTCGAAATCTGTATGCACAAAAGCTCTCTCAACTTCAGGTAGCTGCTCCAGCTTCTCTTGAAGGGTCTCCCCAATATTATGTGCTTTGCTCAAAAGCATGTCTTCTGCCAAGACAATGTCAACCTCCACAAAGTATTGAGACCCAAAAGTGTAGGCTCTAACTGTGTCAATGTGCTTGATCTCTTCATGATGGTTCCATGCGAGATATGTTAATTTTGCTAAATAATCAGGTGGAGCTGTTCTTCCAATTAGTGACCTTACATTCTCCATAACTGTCTTTGCCCATGTACTAATTGTATATAGTGCTATCTGCATTGCAAGTATATACAAGACATTAATATAATTTTCAATGGATAAATTAATCAAGGTTTAATTAATTGATTCCTTAAGC
>JAESVK010000299.1:18272-30799 GCA_017140935.1 Hamamelis virginiana | reverse complement strand
TTTTATCGGGCGGTAAGAGAGACATTGGATCGAGAAGGGTATTTGGTTGCACAAGATGGTTTGGTTACTTGTTCATAGTTAGCGATGAAAAATTGGCTATTTTAATATATTGAACAATGTATACAACAGACTTCATTTTATATGTAGTAGTAAATTACATCTTGTATCATATATTGGTCGATGGCAAATAATGTCTTTGGTTGAAGGATATGGTGTATGTACATAAGCAGGGGATGCTGAAGAGTTCATGTACTTCTTGTGGCGGCGGTGGAGAAGCTTGGGTATATCTGGGGAGCTCATACAGTTCAGATATGGATGTATACAAAATCTTCTGTTATTGCTTGTAGTAAAATCTCATTCCACTTTAATTTTTTTTTAAAATCAAATATTGTCTTTGGGTTTTGTCTATAGTTTACTATACCTTCTTCATTGCTTGCATAATTTACATGTTTGAAAGTTGGAAGTTAAAATATAGCATTATTTATGGTGATCTATGTGATGTTTAAAAGTGACTATTTAGTCAAGCATTTTTCATTTTTTCTTGGTAGGTTTGCCAATATAATTCTGATGGTGTGCTGGGAAGGTCTTTGGAAATACAGTGACTTCATTCTGCTAAAGTTTTCTAGCCTTTTAGTTCTGCTAATTTATAAGAAAAATGGTTATTGAGAAGTTGATAGATCTTGTATTAATTAAGTCGTCAAATTGTGTTGCATCAGTAAGATGAATGGGGAAGAGAAAATTTTGATACCAAATTCTATCTCTGACTTATTAGAGCTTGAAAACCATTTTAGTTTACGAAATATGAATTATGCAGCGTAATTTGCATTTAGTTCTACTTGAGTTATTTACTTCGTAACTTACGTTATATATGAGATGAGCTTGTAAGACATCTTAATGCACTTTTATGAATACCCAAGTTGAACCATCTAAAATTCTCAATTATACTTGTTCATGAATATCTAGTTTTCCCTATGTCCTCTTGCCAACATGTCTACAGCCTTAATTATTTGATGAGGTGCCATGTTTGAGCAGTCCCCATTTCATTCTGCAGAACAACATTTCTGACAAGTGGGTTCATATATACTTCTTTGGTTGTATGTTTTGTTAAGTTCTTCCCTCATCGTCATTCATCTATCTTTGAGACATAGCTTGATGAATTCACTTTGTCATTTTTGTGATCTTTAGCAATATGTGACATAAATTTTGGGCCAGTATACGTGTTTTCTTCACGAAGGTAGTGTAATTAGGGATAGGTAGTTACTAGGTACCAAGAAGAAACTATTTCTACCACAAATCCTTTCTTGATTATTTCTTTCATCTGTAGGAAAACAGGGCATCTGTTGGGTTCATAATATGATCTGTTGGCTTTGTAATTTGATATGGTATTCCATTTATTTGGTAAATAGCCTTTTGTTTTTCCTATAGAATAGTTTGACTAATCCTGGTTGTTATTCTCTTAGCATCGTTTGAGTTTGTATTTTGAGAAAAGTGTCACTAATTTTTAAAGGATTGCCATATCCAAAGTTAGCCATTATGAATCCAAAATTAACTGTTTGGTCATAAGAAATTGGTATTATAGTTCAGATGAGTTTAGCATTGTCACATGATATTATAATACAAGCTATAAATTCCCTTTTTTTTTTTTTTTTTCTTTTTGGTGTGTGTGTGGAGACGAGGGGATGTTCTTTTTCCATTTAACTTTATCCAGGGTGATAACTTTCATTAAATAACAGGCCATCGTACCATTTTACACTACCTTGACTCATGTTTCTTTGGCCTTCTTGTCCATGTAGTAGATTCAACATGAATCAATTACTTCTCCTCAGTGGTGTCCACATTAGCTCATGCTAAATGTGGTTGAGGCATATTCTACTGTAATTGTTAGAATTAATTCAATTTGGGCCCTCGTTATCCATTGAAAATTTTTTTTCTTCTATCTTTTGAGTTGGAATTTTTTTCATTCCTGTATTGGCCATATCCTGTCCCTTTTAAGATCATATATGAATGTTGTGAAGGAGAATGCATCAATTAATCTTGTGAAGAAAACATGAACGCTGGGTAACTAATGGTTAATGTATGTCTTCTGATAGCCGTTGGATGAATGTGATTTTTGGCATACATGATTTGTGTAAGCGGAACATCTAAACTATCAATCAGTTTCTCAAAAATATGCCATGAACTTCTGATAAACAGATCACTTAGATGGGAAGAGGAAAAATCTTCATTAATAAAGAAACCAACTTACACTGTCATACCAAGAAAACATTGAAACACGTACCTCGACCCATCCTAGTCGAGTCATGGTCTGCCCTATTAGCCGTTCACAGGTTGGATAAAAAAAATAAAAGGACCCCTGCCCTATTAGCCTTACACAGTTTGTGAAAAACGAAAAGACCAACCCAGATGGAAAATGCAATACAAAATATGGTGCACCTTCACTGCCCACGGCGAATCTCCTGCTAAATAGCCTTCACCAAAAGCTCAGAGACAACAGTGATAAACTACATGTCTGAAAGTAGCTTGGACTGCTCACCTCGTTGCCCTCAGACATGCTATCGCCACCACCTGCAAACCCTACAAAGCTTGAATAGTAGTCTCGTTGTTCTTCCCGTACCATCACAAACAAAACGAACAGGACTAATGTGAGTAGCCTCCCCTGGTAGAGGTCTCGAATTCTCACTACTCTGGTTGACACTATAATCTTTACAGTTCCTTTCCTCCCCTAAACAAGAAGCATCCTAAACATGTCTGGTTGACACTATAATCTTTACAATTCCTTTCCACCCCTAAACAAGAAGCATCCTAAACATGTCAGCGGTAATGTATTGAAGTGAACCAAGACAGAACATAATCCATCACGGCATTATAAATCCATACTGCTGAGTTATCCTTATCAATAGATTGGTGACTGGAATGAGCTTCAGTTCATGTGAGCTTATTGATATGTCAATATTAGATTGGTTTACAATGAAAGCTTACCAATCCTAGGCATAAGCCTGTTTGATCATTTCTCTATCAATGAGTGATACACTAGTGGATGTATTACCACAACTTGCAAAATTGGTCATTTTAATGACCTACTCATATGTGTGAATATACAACAGTTTCGAAATCCCAGGAATTTAACCCCATACCATGTCTGGTTGTTCCAGAGCCTTTGTTTATGTTTGGGGGTACATAATCCCATTGTTCTCATGCTAGGCAGACACTCACCTATGATGGGATTAATCTATGATATGTGGTTTGTCAAATATAATGTCCACACCTATAATGTTCTCCTTGATGATCAATTAGAAAACAAGGCCAAGATTCAAGGAAAGAATCCATAGACTGCTTTGATTCCATAGACTGCTTTGATTGCTGCTATCTACTATGTAGCTTGAAATGATCATGGCACGAGCGTAGGAATTCAACCACCATGAGGACACCTTGAATTTCTTTAGTCATCATCGTCGCTGATGTCAAAGACTAAACTTCTAACAAGAGAAGAATTGGATCCTGGCAGTTTTCCATCTTTAAATCTGCGCATAGAAATTGCAGGTCTTTGCTTACTGGCAGAAATACCGAGATTATTTGAGGCCACAAGAAGACGTTTCCCAACTTCAGTTCTTTGAAATTTATCCCTTGATATTTCGGAATTTGTGTTTCGTGGGAATAGATATGGTAGCATTCTTGGGGGTGTTTTGGCTGTGAAATCTGGCATCGCACTAACTTGTATGTTCGAGCTATTATCATCTGTTTTAGCATTAAGTTGCTTTTCTAGCGGATTTTGAATAACCCAAGAGGTAACATCAGAGCTTGAAGGGCTGCCAAGTTGACTCACATCATCAAAATATGAAAAGTATCTCTTGATGATACCTGTGACTGATATTACTTCTGATGACATATCAGTAGGGGTCTCCACTGCTTGAACAGAATTCCATTCTTTTCTGGGCACAACTTCATTTCCAGAAGCAAAGAAAGCAAACCTATCCTCAGTAGGAACACTTGGAGCTGCTTCATTTCGACCAAGACAGCCCTTCTCAATTCCATTCGCTGCATACTCTATAAAGTAATTGTTCTTTACTCTGTTCCTTTTCTTCTTCTTCTTTGAAAGATAAATAGATACTAGAAGCCCTTGAAGTACAGCTCTGAGGTAGCGAGATCCTTTTACCCTCCTTTTCTTGCCTTTTCTTCTCGCCTGTTTCTTATCAGTGCCTTTCGTGTAGTTTTTAGCTTCCAGAGAATCAGTAACATTGCCACCATTAGAAATTTGATACCTGACTTCTGCAGCTACACATTCTGGCCTATTAGAATTACTCAAAGGACTTGCTTCTGCACGAAGAAACCATGTTCCTTTCAAACCCTGGAATGCATGCTTTATAGGCACCGAGTCAGGAAGGTGGTAAAAGCATGACTTCTGCTTCACCTACTCGAGGAAAAGGTGGAAGAAGTACACAATTAGAAGCATGCACCAATGCTGGAAGAGGAGCATAAAGAATAAAACGTCATAATAAAATTTAAATCATTTAATGGACAGAATAACAAAATGATTGAAAAATGTACCATTAAACCATAAACCCTGATCTCTCCTAATCCCTGGAAACAATTGAAGTGCACTCTCTCAAGTTCTCCTACAGAACAGAGGTTGCACTGGTTACTTTCCATAAAATAAAGCAAGCAGAGCACAATAAAAAGTTATCGGCTGCAATTGTGAACCCTTCACCACACTGTTGGGGGAAAAACAAAAAATAGATAGATGTGTTGCAAATAATTATGGGCACACCATTTATTGGGGGTAAAGTCTGAAATTTCTTACATGTGATCAGATGAGGGTGAAATCAGCCCTAGAAGCAACTTTATCAAAACGAAAAACCAGGATGCAGAAATGGAAACACATGGGGCATATATGCAATGTCATGATATAATAAGCAAACTGAACAAAAGAAACGACTTCCAGGTTGTTGACCTGCCCACCTCCAACCAGCTATAAAATTCACCAGTATAAAGTCAAGATGTAAGTTTCAACTCATTTTTGCTCAAATGAAGTTTATTTAAGTTAAGATGTCCAATCCCCAGCACCATACCTTTGATCTTTGAAGTCAAGCTGAATTGAGTTATGCAACTGTAAAAACTGGCTGTTTTGGTGAATATATTATTTTGTGGAATTGATTTGGTGGTGATAGTGGTGGTGACAATGTGATGATGGCCGTTCTAAAAGTGATGAATGGTGTTTCTGGAGGAGAAGTGGTAATAGCAGTACTGGTGCAGCTCATGAATGTTATCACAGCATTGATGGTGGCAGAGGTTCTAGAGCGTGGGATAAATAAGACTAATTGATGCCATGCTTGTTCAACTTGGTCTGGACAATGGTTTTCCATTAGGTGGCACTACACCAATTCAACGTTTGGACATATTCATGTATACATACATGCATTCATCTTTTGTATATAATTTTTGGTTCACCAGGCTAAAGGCAAGATTCTTAAGAAGCAAGGCTTAAGACACCCAGCTAGGTTTCTTTCAAACAATTAATGTTGGTATCATAAAGTAGTAGTAACATAAACCTTGGGAAACTTACCCAGAGAGAATATCATACTTCAGATCCCTTAACGAGATGAACATGTAATATAAAACAAGTGAGGAATGATGAGATAGTTCAGATCCCTTAACATCTTGTTTGGTTCTCCCAAAAAGAAGAATAAGTTTGAAAGTTGCAAGCATTTCATGTCAAAATTTCAAGCATTGTTTCATTTACATATGTATATTCAATTATTCATACACTTGGACATGCTCTCAAGGCACTATAGACAAAGAGATCCCAAAGTTGAAGCTCTAACACCCCTCAATTGCACTTCCCATAGGAAAATGAATTGCCTTACATAGTAGAGCTCCCACTTCAGCAAAGTCCACCATTGGTGAAATAAAAGCCAGATCTTTGATCGAATACCAAGATACTGTCAATATGTTTATGGAAAATGAATGAACCCAACTTCATCTTAATAAGTAAAGTTCTATTGAAATTCCTCTTTTGCATCATGGGATAAGGTGGTAGTCGGAAGGTATTATTACAACTTCCATTATTCTCTTTGAATTTAGACCATTAATGCCTATTCGCACTATGCTCTTAGACAACTCTAAATTATGATGGCAACTGAGAAATCTTTGTCTGTTTTATTGAAATGCGACTGCTTCTATTTTCAGCCTTTTTTTATTATCACTGGGAAGATATTCCTATTCATGCCCAATATCACCTTGTCCCACAAACACACTGATGGACCACATTATAATAAAATGTGATTTGACTGATGAATTCTTCTGCACAAATTTAATGCACAAAAATAGATCTTTTAACCCAATGGAGTACAATAAAAGAGATGAGCAAATTCTACTGAAGACATATTACTGTTAAAATAAATCAGTGGTAGAAAATGTATTTTATATGGTGAACAAGAACAAAAGGCAAAAATAAAACACTCAATACTCAATAGAGATGATTCAATAGCTTTATTGCAAAACTATAATTCAATCAGCCTTCAAAATTGTACGAAAACAAAACGACCCATTTTCAAAAAACAAGGGTTCTGATGTAGAAACATTAACAGGGCATATTTCATTTCGTTTTCAAAAACTGTTTTCCATATTTTTATTTTTTATATTTCAGAGTTTCTGCTAAGTTTTAAATATGTACGAAAACGAAACAAAACCAAACACACCCAATTCCCCAACAAACAGATTTATGGTATGATTTTTCAGAAAAAATATATTGCCCCAAAATAAACAATGCTCTCCAACGTACACGACAAACCCAATACAAGAAGCTACGAGCTATGCGTGACTCTGTGAATATAGCAGAATATCATTAAACAAAGCTGATATTACACTGGAAGAGAGAGAGAGAGAGAGAGAGAAGCAAAAGAAGGTAGAGTTTGCATACTCTTGAAATCTCCAGAAGTGATATGAGGAGAAACAGCAATGGCGATGTGAGTGCCCATGTTTGTGTCTGTGAAGACTGGCACTTCCTCCCTCGAATCCATTGAAACCATTCCTTCCGAGCGAGAAAGCTCCTAACCTCGGATCCGCACTTTTCTGAGTCGTATTGACTATTTATATTTATTTATAAAAGACGCAAGCTCTGCATTCTTACATATTTATACACTTTGGACTCTACTCCTCTTGTCACGGAGGGTCGCAATTCATGTCCAATGTAGCTGGCATGCTAGTCGCACTCCACATCAATTGATTATTGTCATATTAATTATAAATAATAATAATAATAATAATAATTTGTGTTTCATTAGGTGAATTTTAATTTATATTCTAATCCATGCTAAATGTTGATTATAGTTAATAATAATAAATTAATGTAAATTATTTTTGTAATGATAATAATAGGTTGACATGAACTACCATATCAATATGTCATCTAATCAATGATATAAGTGATTAGTTGAGACTTGTTCTAGTAGAATGTATGGTAAGACTCTTTTAGTCTCATTTAACCTTAGGTGTCTATCAAATAATGCCAAGTTAGCAATGAGATAAGTGTCAACATCCACGGCCTCATGGGCCACTTACTTCACCTACTGTATTAAACCTATGGTCAGTTTTTTTTTTTTTTTTTTTTAAAATAAAAAATTAAATAATGGTATAAATCTAGTTCCCTGAATCCACCTCCCCAATTCTTAAAAACATATTTAAGGCCTATTTGGATGTTCCAATAATAAAAAAAAAAAAATTGTTTAATTGCATTTCAAACATGATTATCTGAAAATTTTGAACATTATGAATGGAACGGTTCACGAAAAGGGCTACCATTAGCACAAATGACAATAAAAATGTGAAACAAAAGCATTTTTTGAATTCTTAAAATTGTTTCGAATGGTGAATCATGAATATAACTTCATTTTTTTTTTTTTTTTTACCTTTTTTATGACAAGTTTGTACATTTAATGCATATAAAATGCGAATGGACACATTCCATTCATAAGGGACAACCAAACAAGCCCTTACTTTGTTTCATTTGGCTGTGATGGAACATTACAATGTAGACTTTGTTTTCACTGCAGCTTGCCTCTATGTGAATCTAAGTAAGAATGAAAGATTGCTTGAGAAACAAGAAATTCCCAAATAAGAAGGAAAAAGAAAAATGAAAGATCTGATCAAAGATGAGTCTAACAGCTTTTTTCCCCATTATTTTCCTATCTAACCTGACCAATTTTCAAAATTCCCAAACAAGAAGGAAAAAGAAAATTTTAAAAATGGAAAAGAATTCACTTGGTATTAATTTTTTTCATTCATCTTTACTTAAAACTAATGGACCTTTTTTTGTTTGCATGAAGAGGTATCAGAGCACCCAAAACTAATCCTCGAGCATTTATAGTCTTCCATTATACATGAACCAGGAAAAATCTCCATTAGTGGCTGCAAGGGAGACGATTATGAGGATCTCCACTTCCTGAGGCGTGGCCCGGGTCATCTCATTTACCCCTTGTCACTACTTAAACTCATGGACTTTAATAGATTTGTGTCTTTTATCTCTAGGTCTCTCTCAATTGGTTTCTAAAATATTGTCAAAGTTAGGCATGCTGCTATATATTGTAGAGAATTAGTCAATTTTTCCTGCAAAGTTTTAGTAACAAAAATGACAAAAGCTTTGTTGAGCAAGAGAATCAAAAGTAAGGCAAAACCATACATCGCGATAATACCGTGTTTGTTGTACATATTTACAGAGAAGAAAAACACACAGATGCACAAGCACACACACACACAAACATACACACACAAGTCAAATCAAAGAGGAAGTCGATCCAAGGGTTTTATTGCTGCAACAGCATTGTGATCAGGCCTCAGGTATTTCTCATACGTGACATTCAGCAGTGCTGTCCTAGCAGCTTTGTGAAATCTCAAAATCATCTTTGCACAGTCCCTGCAAAAATCAAATACAATAATTTGGATGCACTAGAAAATTGAAATTTTCAGAAGGAAATCAATCTTAAGAAAAGGAGTGTGCCTGATCTGGTGTTCTTCGTAGCGTGCATGCTTGCCCAGTAGTGGTGTCCATGCTGGATTCATTTGCAGGGTACACCGTGCAACAAAAATAGCCGATGCACACAGCAATGAGGGCTTGAGCTTTAGGGCTTCATTTTCAACCAAGCACAGCTCAATGAGGTAGAACGCTAAATGTTCAAGCTGGCAGAAGCAGAATCAATGAAGCAAGAAAAAAATGTCATTCAATCAGATAAGACTATCTCAACTTCAGTGCATAATATTGATTAATGTGAACTTGGAAAGAACCTGTGTTTGGATCTTGAAAGATAATAGAGAAAGAAAAGGAAAACACGCATACAAATGGATATCCCTCTTAACCATTTTTAAACTTTTCCTTTTCCTTTCCTTCATGCTCTTAGATCCAAACGGAGGCTAACTAATCAGAAATCAAAATTCCATTCTAATTGAATGTTGGATAGGTAACCCAATTCTATTAAAACCAAAAATTAGCAGTATGGACATATAAGAAATTTACTCATACACACCTTTGTGTCCGATTGAGCAGCCTTGAGAAACCTCAACATGAAGACATATGGAGTAGGCACATTTAGGCGAAATTTCAGCTTCTTAAGAATGGCCTTCTCCTGAAAAGAGAAGCAGTGCATATCAAAAAACACAATAATGGCCAATTAATAAGGCAGTTCTTGAAATAAAAAATAAAAAACATCTTTTTTCATTTTATCAGCACTGGAGCCAGGGGAGGAAACCCAATCTACCCACCAAAGGGATTTGAGAAATGCAAATGCAATAATGCATACCATTTCAAGCATTTGATCTCTTGTATAAGACTCAGCTGAAATGCTAATTAGATCTTTGACCTGTATCATATGGAGCACAAAAAATCAAATGAACGCGTTGCTTGTCAAGAACTTGTCAAAATTTTGATAATGATTCACGAGACACTGTGCAAGTACAGCATATCAGTATTTACCCTTGGATGCCAAAAGTCCTCATATTTTGATGCCAGCAAGAGTGCAGTAAGACCAACCAACTGCAATTCATTCTTCTTAATTGTAACCAGAGAAAGATATTGGTCTAACAATGAGACCATGAGATAAAGTGTTTCTTGCATCAAATCAAATTTAAGGTGTACCTGTAAAACAAGTAAGATCATAAACCTAATAAGCAAATGCCAAAAGATGAAGAGAAGAAAGAAAATGAAGCCTCTTAATGAATTCAAAAAGATAAGTACTTCAATTAGCCAGTTGATCAAAATGGCCCGCATTTGTGGTGTAATGTCTGTCTGAATGGCCATGTATTTTTCAAGAGGTGGATTCTGTGCCTGCAGTTACAAGCTACTTTAGTGAAGGAAAAAACATCAATTAATTGATTTAAGCAATATTACAAGAAAACTGCATTTAAATGAATCGTGTGTAGATTGTAGAAAGGTAAACGTAACAACACTAGACTAGAATTGACAACAGCAACAAATAGTAAGAGTGAATAAAGGAGTAGCCCAAAACTGCGCTGAGGCCCAAGTAAACTGAACTTACCAATTTCACTTGATGGAGCACATGGATGTGAACGGGGAGAAAGAAGGGGGAAGGGAGGGTGGTTTGTTCTCCTCAAATAAAGAGGAGATGGGGGAATAAACAAGCCTCATAATAAATATTATTTTAGTGATCAAATATTAGCCAGAAAAGAAGTGTGTAAAGAGTCAGACAATCGATAATGCATATGAAGCAAATCATGCCAAGTTATTCAATCAGGTAACTCTCTCCTGTAAGACTACCAATTGAAAAAAAGGTGCACCCCTCTGCTTGAATGAAAAATATATTGCAGCCTAGGAGAGAATAATGTCCTTCAAATCTACACAACAAAGGTGAAATTTCGATGATGTGAAGTATGTAACTTTTTCTTAATATCACATTAATCAAAATTATTCTAGAACCAATTTCTATCCCTTTCCTTTATCATCTGAACTGAAACGTTCTGGAGAAGTCATTATTAAGTCAGCTCCTCATTTCGTTATCAAAAAAACAAAATACCAATAAGCTAACATACTGATATATGCTAACATCCGTCATGAGACACAATAAAAAAATGGGGGATGGACACATTCACTAAGGAAGGATTCTAATATTAATTTGCTGATTGGGATCAAAGTCCCTTAATAGTTATTCTTCTATTTGCAAAGCCAATTATCCTGACAAAATTAAGGTGAAAGCAACTCTTCAGGAATTAAGGTAATAAAGCATATATAATGATCACCTCTGTAACCCAATAATACTGATAAATCTCATCAACATATTCAGAAACTTCAAGGTGATTGCAATTATCATCAATACTTGGTAGCTTTTCCTGTTTCACAACTTCACCACGTTCCACTACTAGCTGAAAGATAATTCCACTTGTGATTAAAATTCATTAAAAAAAAGAAAAAAAAAAAGAACAATGACATTACTAGAAGTCAGTAGGTGCCTCAACCTTAGATCCTGTCATCAGTAAAGATGTATAAGATCTTCTACGATCAGATTTTCTCCTGGGAATCATATCCGTTGTATTTATACTTGAGTTATTGTGACCATCAGGTTGAAGCACTCCTAGAGTGGGATCATGAGGATCCACTGATGCAGTATTCTCAGGAACAGTAGAATTCATCAGTTCCCCCTTTTTCTTGGATGAAACTGCAGCAACGCACACCGATTTTTTCAAACCTGATGTGCTCCTGAATTTTGAAGTCCTTGGAGCATTGGAAGCTGTAAGTGTGATTTTCACAATTGGCTGGATCATAAATGAAACAGAAGGAATTCAAATGATCTTGTTTTACCAATCAAAACAAATAATGTGAACTCAGAAGAAGCATTTCAATGAAAATGGAACATGGTTAGTTGAAAATAAAGCACTAGCTGCATAGTTAGTGTTACATACCCTAGCTGATTTTCTAGATAATGCACGAGCATCCACATTCGTTAGATCCCTTGGAGCCCTAGAAACATACAAGAGTGGGGTGCACAAATGTGGTTAAAGTCTCCTTATTCCTCTCCCATATTCTATTACAAAAATACTATTAATCTATAGAACTCTCAGCCTTATTCAACAAAAAATCCATAAAAACCATTAACAATTTCACTTACTATTTTATAAAGTATAGCATATATAAGGGAGAAATAGTAGTTTCAAATGAAAGAGCAGAGTGCACAAATGTGGTTACAAAAATACTTCAGGTCACTTTATTCCTCTCCCGTATAGTTTTAGGGTTTGAAAAACCCAAACTATCTTTTTAAGGAAAAAAAAAGAAGCAGCCAAACCATCTACAAACAACCTCACAGCTCCTTCTCTTTGGGAGTTTGAAAACACCCAAACACTTGTAATTTAAAAGTCAACATCTCATGCTCTTGTCATCCACTAGTGATAACAAATGTGGCAGCATAAAACAGACACACCCAGGATTATAGTGGTCCCTGTTTTTGAGATCATGACATGTGGGAAAATCTGGAAAGATAGCATGTTTTTAGTCCAAATGCCATAGCCCATAATTTGAACACAACCATTGT
>JAESVK010000298.1:188615-198636 GCA_017140935.1 Hamamelis virginiana | reverse complement strand
TACAAAATCGATTTTTTATTTTTTGGATTAGGATAGAGTAGTGATAATCAATTAAAATTTGCTCCTCCTAGAAAGGATTCCTAACTTCACCCCTAACTTTGCCCCTGAGAGAATGGATAATTTAAAATAAAAACATTTAATATAAGTTTGGTTATATAAGATTGAGTGTTGTTATTGGCGAAGAGAGGAAAATAAATAAATAAAAATCCCGAACTAACATATAAATCGAGCCGCAAGATGGAATAGCGGCTACACCACTTTTGAAATTACTTTAATGACAGCTATAGGAAAGAAATACAAAATGTCCCGCCGCTATTCCATATTGCGTCTGCCAAGTACCATGTGCCTTCATCTTGATGTGAGTCTTTTCTTTAATAAGTAATTTTATATTTATTTTTTACTGATTTGACTAATATTAGAGGACTGTTGGGAGCCCCCATATCATGATGGTCCAAAGCATGCCATCCAGTCGTTTTTGCGTGAGGCGCTCGGAAGATCTGCTTCCTATAAATAGGAAGACTCAGGCTTTCATGCACGCAGTCAATGCGTGTTTATTTACTGGTTTTATTGACAAAAATCAAGGATTCCAATTCCCTTGTCATTAGGGAACCGATTCTCAACCTCCAAAGCTCGTAGCTATAGATATAACAAAATCAAAGCACACGAAGAATAATGGCATGAATATAGGAAAGGGATGCTAGAAAAAAGGTCTCCTACGCTTTTACAATTTCTCAATCTATTTAACTACTCCAAACTAATTTTCAAAATAAAGTCTTTTGTGTCATCAATCATCCAGTACCAATTCCATTTCTCCCCTGCAATTTCCATATTTCAATGCTTAAGATTGGGGTCGCCGGAGTGACCAACTGGGTGGTTGTGTGGGTTCTTCTTTGATTGTCGGGCAGAGGGAGAGAGGTGGGGTGAGGGTTGAGGCGGCGGATTGGCCGACCCATATGGGGTAGAGAGAGAACAAAAGAATTGGGTTGGAGAGAGAATGAATCTGATGAGTCAAACCATCTCCAATCATGTACTCAAACTGTTACTTAAATTGAGTAAAAATTTGGATAAAAAGCTCCATTTGACAAGGAGCCCTCCAATCATTTACTCACACACAGCCAAACACACCAAAATCTGATATTATTTGCACAACCAAACAGAGCTCTTTCTTCACCTTCCCTTATTTGCACAACCAAAAAAATCCCTTTCTAATTACAACCGTAGATCAAAGCTATTTCTGCAAGCAAGCTTTGCAGAACTTCTGCAGGGGAGAGAGAGAGAGAGAGAGAGAGAGAGAGAGAGAGAGAGAGCTAGCTTCACCGGGAATATGCAAGGATTGGTTCTCGGTAGCCATGGCTGTGAGATGAAGACGAAGGTAGGGGAGAAGGAAGATAACCTTCCAACAGTCATATTGTTCTAACTCAAAAATTTGAGTTAAAACTTAGTATAAGTTTAAGTTTGAATAAAACTCAAATTTGGTATAGATTTGAGTCAGGATTGGAGAAAGTTTTTTTGGCCTTTTTTACCCAAATTTAAATTTAAGTAAGAGTTTGAGTCAAGATTGAAGATGCTCTAAGAGAGAGTTGGGTGAGAGGTGTAGACATCAAAAAATTAGTGAAGTGCATATCACCGTCTGATCGGTCAATGATCAAAAGTGACTGGTCAACAATTCAAATTCAAGACTGGTGGGTCCCACAAGTAAGGATGACTCATCAAAACTCATGTGGGTCCATGACAAGTGACACATGTCAACACATGGGAGGCCACATCATCACAACAAAAGATAAATCTTCCACTTATCTTTAAATTAAATTAATTAGAAAATAATTATTTTCTAATTGGCCAAAATCACTTGAAGATGAGCATCAACTCCTCTGTAAATAGGAGGCCCTCATTCAATGAGAGAGAAGCTTTTTCACAAGATCGAAGTGCTGCCAAATTTCAGACCTTCAAGCATTCATCACAATTTTTGGAGATTCACCAAGCATAAACCATTAGTGCCGAACCTTCACTTTGAAGCCTGATTCAAGAACAAGCTCTCTCAGCCCTTGGATTAACATCCGATCAACATTTAGTTCAAGATCAAGCCCTCGAAGCTCTTGAATCAACATTTACCTACCATCAGATTCAAGATCAAGCTATTCTAGCCCTTGGATCAACATCAACAAAATCAAGCCATTGTTCGATTCGAGATCAAGCTATCTTAACCCTTGGATCATCAAGTATTTTGAGGAGATCGAATCAGAGGATTACTTTATTCTTTTTATTGAGAATATATATCACAGAGGATTGTATCCATTTTTTAAATCAATATAAATTACACTTGTCCTATTTTTCTTGTTCTTTTAATTTTCAGGACTCGAAATCTGTATTTACAGGAGGAATAGCCAATGTCTTTTTGGGGAACCATGAAAATTTTTGTCAGAGAAGCATTAATTACCTTTCTATCTGCCACCGTTAGATTTAAGGTCATTAGATCAATGGTTGCATTTGCTCTTGGTCCTGAAAATTCATTCCGGTATGGTCATGAATACATCACAATACTCCTGTACCTACATATATATATACTAGCATCAACCCGGTTTTAAATCTTGGGCAATGCCCGGGTGTGAAAATAATAGTAAAACATTAAAAAATATATATATATTTAGCAAAAATTTTGATCAATTTTAATTAATATAAATATTTAACAAAAATTTTAATCAATTTTAAGTTTAACATTATTGAACAAAATATTTTTTCTAATATTGTCTAGTTATACAAAAAAAATAATGCAATAAATTTTTTCTCAAAACTAACTATGAATTATTGTTATTTTTTAAAATTAAATAATGTTAATGGAACTTTTTTTGCTATCATTTGGACCAGCCATGTTGAGAAATGTGTGAGGGAGATCTTTACTATTTTTTAAATAAATATTTGAAATTTAAATTTAAATTTAGTGTAAGAAGAGAAAGATAGTAATTGAATGAAGAGAAAAACTTGGAACCTGTGCTTTGTTTAAAGAACATCAAGAATTTTTAATGAAGAAAGAAAATTTGAATCAATAAAAATAATAGAAGGAAAAAAAAATGAAAAATAAAAAAGTTGCCAACTCAGCCCACTGAGGGAGGGCTTGACAGAAGAAGAGCTTGGCATATTTTAGTAATAGATAATAGATATGATGTTGATGCTAGGTACGCATTTTGTTCAATTGTGTAGTTTCTTTAATTGTTAATGAATTGCTCTTTAGAGGAGGAGGAGGAGGAGGAGGAAGGAAAAAAAAAAACCGTTTATCAAGAATTCAGCTACTTTGGCATCCAATTCAAATATTAATATTTTTAATATAAAAACAAAAAAAAAAAAAAAATCAGAACGATCCATGGGTAAATCATGACCTCCCAATAGCTTTCTCCTTCCCCTTGACCCGAACAATATTAAAAAATTAATTTGAAGTGGATGGCAGTGTGGCACAAAACCCATGAGTTGCACCCTTTGGAAATACCACCGATAAAAGCTGGGACAGTTTTCAACTGTCAAGGAAGTTTAATCAGGGCATAAATGTAGAGTGGAACTTTGTCGGGAAGCAGGAAGTTTCTGACAAACTATGCCAGATAGAGTCAAACTTTGTGATATATGTAGGGGAATTCGGAATTAATAAGGGCCTGAATTGAAATATGGGAGAGAGTCCTTTTGTTAATTTAATGAAGGCATAAATGTCTTTTTGTTAATTTAACAAAGAGTTGTGTGGTCATTTAATTTCAATTAATGCTTGTAGTCAATAGAAAAAAAAAAAAAAAAGATATTTTGATAATTTTGCATGTCCTAAACAGCAATAAGAGCAGAATTGGCATTTTCAAAAAATTAAAGAATGATGACAGCATTTTCGATTACTTTTCTAACGGAAAGTGTAACAGAAGGGAGGTGTCTGCAAAAAGAATCAAACTTCAGGGGACGGATTGAAATTTGTTGAAACTCAGGAGAGGTCCGTGCATTTAAGCCAAACCTTAAGGGAGGTCCGTGCATTTTACTCGTTTTTCATAACTATATTTTGAAATTCTAAAATTCTGACATTGGATCACCATGATTTTTTGGCATACATGACATCTATAAATAGAATATCTAATCCAATAGTCAGTTTTTCAAAATATACATCTCACAATTATCTATTAACTTCATGCTTACATTAGATATATAAACATATGCTGACTGGATCAGGACTGATTATTCCGAATGTAAAAACTTAGTACTTCAAATCCATTTATTCCGATGCCGTCATCATCATCTCTTTCACTAGAATGTCATAAACAAAAAGAAACTACTACAAAAATCTTAGGGCCTCTTTACTTCATGAAAATTTTCACAATTTTCATTTTCTATGAAAATTTTAAAAAATGGTTTTCATTTTCAATTTTCAAAATTTAGAGAATGCATTTACTTTGCAAAAATGAAAACTGTTTTTAAAAACTAAAAATAGTGAAAATGCTTTTGCTAATTCATTTTCATTTTTTTTTTAATACATCCAAGCAATATTGACAATTTTCTTTTCCCCGCACTCGTCCTTGTTCTCTATAGTCTTGCAAATGATACCGCTCATTACGGTATGGAGCAAGAAAATCAGGAGTGTTTGGATATCCAGCATCAAGAAGGTAATATTTGCCTACAAAATAATTTAAATATAAATATAGTATTGTTAATAAATGTATTTAATTATCATTACTCTACATATTAGATTTATAAATAGAAAATTTATTAATGCATACCTTCGTTTGGCATGGGAAATTGATATAAAATCAAACACTGCCTTTTGTGCCAATCAAAAAGAAGATGAACTGCCAATGCTTTAAAATTTGTGAAAACAACATGAAACAACATGATGTCCAGTAAAGCCAACAAGTTTAACAGGCTTTACTTGATGTCCCATAAAAACAACATGATGAACCACCATATACTTTCTTTTAACTTCCTTAAATTTGTGAAAACACCATCTTATGCAGTCCAATATGCCCATACATGTATAAAAGGCTTCTTACTAACCTAGTTGACTAATTTCCAATTCTTATAATTTGACCTGGGGCAAACCAGAAACAGTAAAGCCAGCAAGTTAGAGTATACACTAACTTGTTAGAAGTTAATGATCCAAAAGATGCAGCATCCAATAGAGAAATTGTAACAGTTTGAGTTTAATGATCCTAAACTCAGTTTGAGCACTCAGATTGCTTATCCAAAAGATGCAGCATCCAATAGAGAAATTGTAACAGTTTCAACTTGTTAAAAGTGGCCAGAAGTTGGGCACCTTATTCATTCAATGAGTAAATAGAGTTTATAATGCAATAATAGGAATTCTAACAAATTTCTCTATCTTTTCTACTTAATTTACTATTTTGCATCTTTGAATTATATACCAAAAAATTCCTGAAATAATTGTTTTGTTTCACTAGCTCTATGAGTTTTTTTTTTAACATAATAACAAATAGATAATGGAATTTAAAAATTTCAACGACATAATGGTATAGAATTAGATCTTGTGACATCTATTTTATAATTCTTTCGACAACAATAAGAGGCTACAAAGATTTGGAGAAACAGTAATTACTGTTATCACATCCATCAGTCAAAATTGTTACATCCAATTTTTACAAAAGCAAGGACGAGAATTTGGTATTAATTTGTGATTACTGTGGGCTAATACAGGAAAAATCAACAGAATAGTTAAAAGTAACATTACAAGTCAAGATTCTATTAATGCGTGCCCTTAGGACACATGCTAAAGTACTGTTTTAAACTATGGAAACTGTTTGACCCTTGAGAGGGGTGTAGTGGTGATCAAAATCTGATGTTGGAGGGCAGAAATTTCAAAAACAGGGATGAGATCTTTTTAGGGTTTAATCACTGCAAGTTCCTTGAATCAGAATCTCTTGGTAAATTTTGCTTACTGGATAGCATGGAAAAATGCATAGCAAAAGACACGGAAGTGCAGCTCCCATGCCGGGAGAACTAGAGAAAATCACTACTAGCATTAGGAATAAGAAAGTGATGTCACAAGGTATCAGTAAACAGAGTGACAATGTCACAAATGTGATGAAAGATGCAAAATGATCACAAAAGAAATGCTCTTAATAAACTGTTCTGCAGTATGATACTATGATCAAACAGAGCCTACTTAAGTATTTGAATACAAGAAGTAATTACCAACATGTAGAAACTTCATGTGAAAGACTTTATTCCTCACCTACAATAAAGGAGGTGCTTCTAAATTTGATAACTAAAATCTTCCATTCTTTCATTCTAAATGAAGGCACAATGTTAATAGTCCACCATATCGACCAACATCATTGTCATTATTATCAAACCAAAGTTTCATATACAAAAAAACATACATATTTCTAATACAAGCCTGATATAGGTGCTGCAAAATTTCACATTTTCATCAATGTTTCTCCGGGTTAGCCAAAGAGAGGTTAAGATTTCATTCAATATAGGTTAAATGAAATCCCAGAAATGCTTTTATTAAAGACACTAATCACATTTGCAGATAATTCTCCAAATACATGACTAGAAAGTATCACTATTCTAAATTCTAATCACTCACACACACAAAAGAAAGATAAAGTACTATACGAACGTCTAGCAAGCACTCAAGACTCTGGAGCATCTTATCTGGGCGACCAAATTCAATCCTTCTAATCATATGCCAATTCATCTCCATGAAACAATGAAGATTACTGCAATTCATATATTTTAGAAATCTCCCCCACCCCATTTCCCCTCACCCCCTCCAAAAACTAAATTTGTTATACATTCATGTGGCACGAATGAAATCGCAATCTCAATGCTGCCTTAGTATAATCACTATAGAAAACAGAACATCAAGAAAGTTTTTCATAGCACAGACATTAGAAGATAACACTAAAGCAAAAATTCATCACAAAAGATAGAAAATGAATATAACAGTAACATCAAATGTATCATTTCTCTCTAATTTCACAATCTACAATCACCCAATAAAGGAACAATTAAATCAGAGAGGGAATAACTTTTCCTCATTCTTTTCTTTCCTTCAATTTTTCTAGGCAACCAGATAATAACTTTTCCTTCTTTACCATGAAATTCGAATGCCTATTTTTGTGTTCTCATTTTGCCTATGTCTAGCTATCATTTGGAGCAGCAGAAGAACAAAATTTGGTCTAATTCAACTAGGGTTCTATACAAAATGCAAGCAACATAATAACCACAAATTGCTATAACGAAACTCAAATCGTCATTATTAACTGGGAAGGGAAACGGAAAATAATAACCACAAATTTCACAGCAATAAAAAGAAAGTAATCTTCCTCTCCATAAACATAGACATCAAGTAAGAACCATACACATCAGAATTTCTTTGCTTACCCTAGCTTTTCTCAGCAACCAAACAGAACTTAGAAAATTTCAGATGAAGATGAAGATGAAGATGAAGAGAAAGAAGAAGAGGAAAAGGAGATTTACCTGAAGATTTCGGTGAAGATGGATCTCCTCTTTGCAGATCCAAGAGCCTTGTGCAACTGGAGCTGCTCGTCCCCTCTCCTTTTGTCACGGCAGATATGGAGCTGATCGAAGGTCACGCGTTTTTTTTTAAATCCAAAATCCCGTGTTTCCGTTTTTTTAAAAAGTCAAAACGTCTTTTCTTTATTTTCAGTTTTTCTAAAAATTTAAATTCATTTTCTTGAAAACAGTTTTCATTTTTTACAAGTAAACGCGTTTTTTAGGCCGTTTTCTGTTTTTATTGAAAATGGAAATGAAAATTGTGAAAATTTTCATGAAGTAAACAGGCCCTTAAATTTTCATCTTTTCTGTCCTTGGAGATGCCTTTATATTTTCTAAAAAGATATTGATCAATCTTAAAAGAACCTAAATCTCTTCCAACCAACCGATGTTCAACCTTAATTTTCCAAAAATATTATTATATTAATTCTAATATATTGAACAGCCTACAAATGTTAATGTTCATTAGAAATGGGAAACACTTTTCAAGGCGTCCGGATTTGCTGGTGAGCAGGCCTTTGCTCACTAGGTGGTGAGCAGCCCTTGGATGGGCGACACGGAGGCACACAAGGTGATCTAATGGCTGGGGCAAAAAATAAAAATAAGGATGTTGTTTTGGGACTAAACACACTGTTAACGTCTGTTAACATCTCTCCCATTAGTCTACTATCTCTCCCAATAGTCCATTATCTCTCCATCTTCTCCCAAATTTTTTATTTCTCTCTTCACAACCCAAAGGTCTCTCTCCTCAAAACCCAAATTTCCTCTCTCCCAACAACAATCCGAGCTCTATGTGCCTCTCAATGGCTACTACAATGGGAAATAAAACCCATTCATCATCACAACACTCCTCACTCCAACATTCTTCCATACACAAATAAACTCTTCTATGTAAATCTAGGGTTTCAAACTCACTGTAAATCTAGGGTTTTTATCATTTTGAACTCAAAATCCCTAAACCTTACCTCTATTATTAGATTTGCTCAATCCGAGCTCTCTGAGCACTGCCCCTTTTCAAGATTCAAAATTTTCAATTTTGTTCCCAGCACTCGAACAAAGAGTAAAATCAAATTGATTGCTCACTATTTTGAAGGGAAAAAAGTGGGGTAATCATCTCAAATGATTGAACAAAGACTGATTCCAAGCAATAAAGAGGAAAAAAAGGGAATTACACACATATGCAGCGCAGCTATATATATATGGGTAGAAATAAACCTGAAGGCAAGATCGTCCAAGACGCGAATTATAGGCCTGGTCCAAGGAATCTGTTTATCGAGGTAATGGAACCATTTCCAAGACCCATCAAATGACAGGAACCGTGGAATGTAGAGGTAAGGTTTAGGGATTTTGAGTTCAAAATGATAGAAACCCTAGATTTACAGTGAGTTTGAAACCCTATATTTACAGGGGAGAGTTTATTTGTGTATGGAAGAATGTTGGAGTGAGGAGTGCTGTGATGATGAGTGGGTTTTATTTCCCATTGTAGTAGCCATTGAGAGGCACATAGAGCTCGGATTGTTGTTGGGAGAGAGAAAATTTGGGTTTTGAGGAGAGAGACATTTGGGTTGTGAAGAGACACAAAAAATTTGGGGGAAGATGGAGAGATAGTGGAATATTGGGAGAGATAGTGGACTAATGGGAAAGACATTAACACACGTTAACAGTGTGTTTAGTCCAAAACGACATCCCTATTTGTGTTTTTAGCCCTAGCCATTAGATCCCCCCAGTGCGCCTCACCACCTAGTGAGCAAAGGCCTGCTCACCAGCAAACCCGGACGCCTTTTCAAGGGCTCATTATGAAAGACTATGCACTGAAGTAGATGTCCTAATTGAGACTCCCAACCCCCCTTCCAACAAAAAAATTTAAGAGTGGGAAGGATTGACAGGAGATTGAATATGAGATAGAATATGGTCATTTTCATCATTCATGTACTAAAGAAGCTCCAACAAGGATGAACCAAAAACCAGAAAGGAAAAAAGAGAGGGATGAGTGCTCAAGATATATAACTTGAGAATGTGTCAGATGAATCCTAAAATCGACAGAAAAAACTTAAAATCGACAGAAAAAACTAAGTGAAACAGAGTAAAAACCCATAATGAGAATTTAAAAGCCAAAATTAATGCTAACTCGCCCACCCCATGCAACCTCTCTCTCAGTATTAAACCCATGAACTTTAACCTCTATTAAACCTCATGCTTCTTCTTCCTCCCTTTTACCTTAATTCTTCCATAGTTTCTAGAACTGAGACTCTAGTGTTGCAAAATGGAGCAAACAGAAACCCTCTTAGTCCCAACACGACTGCTTTGGTGATCGATCCAAATGGTTATGCATCTTTTAGAGGCGCCGTGCTCTAAAAAGCGTAGATAACTTTTAGAGGCGCCGAACTTTTTTCCAATACGTGACATTACAATGGGCTTATGCATCAAAGTAGATGAAGAAAAAGACTTGCCATCAAGGAATTGAGGCTTTTGATATCAATGCCAAGTGCATGTAAAATGAAAAATCACATGCAGATGGGAA
>JAESVK010000298.1:171506-188605 GCA_017140935.1 Hamamelis virginiana | reverse complement strand
AACCTTAGGTTTTGTCACACCACCTGTATATACCTCTAATATCACCTGTTCCCTTAGAGACAAGCTCTTCACCCTTCAATCCTTTTTTGCTTCCAATCTTCTTTCACATTCATAAGAATTAGAACAAGGAATATTTGCCTAATCACAATGGTACGAATCACAATCATTAAGTAATGGCCTACCAAGTCGAATATGTAAAACCTAAATAAGTCAATATGAATTACATCTCACCTAATAAAACTGTAGGATGTCACAATCAGAAAAGAGACTGAGCATCACTTAGTCTCCAAGTTGGTTGGCAACTTGGCAAAAACCCATGCACTTTTATATGGACAGGTGGTGTGAGTTCTTAATGGTGATTTGAGACACTTTCCATCAATGATCAACTAAGAAGCACGGATACGGACACGCGATACAGTGACGACATGACATAAATTTGCCAACACAATAAATCCTTAACAATATCGGATACAACATGTCAGGGCACGACATTATAAAATATATCTTTTTATAGATATAATGATTTTACATCATGAAGCATCACATTTATCATTCAAAACACGTCCCATTGTATCGTTTTTGAAAATCCAAGTTGAATTGTTTATAAAGAAGACAAGGTAAAACATAAAAGGAAGATTAAAAAATAAAAAATAAAAAGAGGCTAAGAGAGAGGTATCATGTTGGAGGTATGTCGGAAGAGTGTTATCTCGGCCGCCACGAAACCTCCTAAGAAATGTCTGTGCTTCTTAGATAATCAGCATATACAACTTTTCCCCAAATTTAACATGAGTATTGAAAATATGGTGCAAGGACAATCTTCTTCATTCTAATTAACATGAGTATTCAAATTTCTTCTCTCAATTAAAGATCAAAAACTACAATTCTTCAATTACATCCAAAATAACATAAAAGCGAAAATATACCAAGAATTATACACTTACAAGAAAAAAGGCGAAGCCAACCAACCAGTCAATCAATCAATCATCGATGTTCTAATCATTCCGAATCGCAATGGCTCCACCACCGTCCTGCTTCGAACAGCACTGGCCACCGTTGTGGTGATCGTGTGCCGCCGCCTTCTTGGACAGATCAGAGCCGTCAGAATTCGAATCGGGATTGTCATCGTCATCGTCATCGCTATCGTCCTCATCAAAGGGCTTCTGTTTGTGGAAGATGCAGCACTTCTTGGAGCTCTTCCTTTGCAAAAACTCGTTGTCGACGGTGTCTTCCTTCCACGACACCTTCTTCTTCGGTCGATAAAGACGGAGTACTAGGGTCTGCGGTGGTTGTTGAGAAGAAGAAGAAGGAGCAGGGGATGGGGTAGGATTTTCTAGGGTTACAGTTGTGATGACGGAGGAAGACGATGATGATCCTACTGCTCTGGTCCTGTTCATTGCTCTTGACATGTTTCCAATTTCACAAGGTTAGATTGAAAAATAAGGAGAAGGGAAGGTGATTTGGGGCAAATATCCTGATGAATATATTGTTACACCAATTCGATCTTTCTTTAATGATGGAGGTTAACCTGGCGCTATTTAGCCCTTCGTTAAAAGCCCTAACTATTTTATTACTAAAGGGCTTTTTTCGCTTGTTCGTCAAACTTTCGAGTAGCTCTTTCAACTGCCGTGTATACACGCGCGTAGGATAATATACCGGAAGGTTCGCACACGCTTGCACATTGACAAATGTTTATTTTTTTATTTACACTTTTGTAGCTTTCAATTTGAGCCCTTATTTTTTTTTTTTCCCTCAATTTCATACACGAAGTATCAAAAGTTTTTCAATCAAAAGACAAAAGTGGGACCAATGTTAAGTTAGCAAACGGGGCAATCTGACGTAGCAAATGGGTTAATCACATATATCCAACGTGGCAAAGAAGAATAACTCCCTTTCGAACAGCAAATGCTTGATTCGAACAGAAGCAAAAATAAATTTACAATAATCTGGACATTTCAACCAAAACATAAAGGAGGGATTTGGCCCATTCAAACCAAGGCAAAAAAATTTTAAAAGAAAGTTTTTTATTTTTTTTTATTTTTCAGTCCAACATCTCTAGCCATGATATGTATACAGTCTAATTTATTTACCAAAAGTAAAGTAACTCATTGCTCCAGATAAAGCATATATGAAAGAGAAGAAGATATATGCTTATAATATTATGACACTAAATTAGTGTAATCACAAGAAAACATGGGCAAAAAGGGTAAAGCACCCAAATTCACTGTTGCTTCAACGAGTGAATAAGCCAGGTAGAGTAGGAGACTGAAAGTTCACTCCCAATTAGTTTACCATAGGGATAAATTGCTATTTTGGAATTATTTGGCATCAAACAATTCAGATAAAAATGAGGATTCCTTTGAGCATATGGGGATTAATATTTGTAGACAGTCCAACCATGAGTTTGATATTGATGTGATTAAAAATTGAGCCCACATTTCTTTTGGAGATTATAATAAAGGCTTTTTTTTTTACTAACGCTGGCTAAGCTTCTTAAAGGTGTTGCCGACCTCCTATTTGTAGACTCTTTTGGAGCTCTTGATGAATTGATGATGTTGAACACTCGATTACTTTGCTTTTGGTGAACAAACCGAATGTATGTATATTATGGTTTGAGATGTTGGACAGACAAAATGAAAACAAAACAAAACAAAAAAAAAATCAAATTTTTTTGCCTTGGTTCGAACTGGCCAAACTATGTGGAAATTTATTTTTGCCACTATTTGAACCAAGCATCTCATGTTTGAACGGGAGTCATTTCTCTTTGCCGCGTTGGATACATGTGACTAACCCGTCTGCCATGTTAGATCGCCGTTTTTTATTGAAAAACTTTTGATAGTTTATGTATGAAATTAAGGAAAAAAAAAAAAGGTTTAGGGCCCAAATTGAAAACTATTCAAAGTACAAGAAACAAAAGTGTAATTAAGCCCTTCTGTTTTTTTCTTCTTGAAAGCCCATTGACCTATCAACTTTTCAGCATAAGATAATTCTAGCATTTCTTTTAAATCAACCCCGCCAAAAACTATGACTTTTTTTACTTTCTAAAATGTCATTATTTTCTTACTGGCCTTTTTTAAAAAAACTAACCATTCGATTAGTGTGATATTTGGCATACATGGTATATATATATATGAAAAATGTTCTAGTAAACATATGCGCACTTTAAGCTAAAGTAAGCAAAGAATACAAACCCTTGAATTGGAATCTTGAGATGAATCTTCCATTAAGTGAATAGAAATCCAAGGGTTTGTGTTATTTGCTGACTTTATTAGTTAAAGTGCGCATATGCTCACTAGATCACTTCTCATATATATATATATATATATATAAGAGGCGTATATAATATGACGGTCGGTTTTGGTTCTGCATCTAGACTTAGCATTCTTGTGTTTATATATCTTGTTATATATAGAGCATATGCTCACTAGATCACTTCTCATATATATATATATATATATAAGAGGCGTATATAATATGACGGTCGGTTTTGGTTCTGCATCTAGACTTAGCATTCTTGTGTTTATATATCTTATTATATATAGAGCAGTTCGTCCTACATGGCAATTTTCATTGGCCTTCCCTCGCCCATTCTCTTTTTTCCTTCATTAACTCTTCTGTTTCTAATTGGTTGATGCAATATTTTATTTTATTTTATTTTATTCCAATATCTTATTTTATTTTATTTTATTTTCTTCTTTTGACTTTTCATTCCTATCAAATTAGGGCTTCATATGGCTGCTGCTTTTCTTCTTCTTATTTTGTTCTTTGTTACACTCTTCATATATTGATCAGTGCCTCACGTCTAGGTAGTGTGCTCTTCTTTTTCTTCTACTATTTCTTCTTCTTCTTCTTCTTCTCTCTCTCTCTCTCTCTCTCTATATATATATATATATATATTTGTTTATTTGGGTTTGTAGTTACAATTTTTTTCACATTTTCTATCTCTTTTTTTTTTTCTTTTTGTTTTTTGGATTTGTAATCGATCACAATTTTTTTCACATTGAGACGCTGGACCGTAACCATCTGTGTCCAAGTAAGCTTTATCATATTCTTCTTCTTCTTTTCTCTGTTTGTTAGTAATATGTATGGTTAGATTTTCAAATTTTGTTTGTTTGTTGTTTTTAGTATTATTATTATTATTATTATTATCATTTTGTAGTATTTAACTATAGTTTAAGAAAGAAATCTTTTTTTTTTCTTCCTCGACGATTATCCAAGTGATTAACACCCTAGACTCCCTCCTCCTTCTTCTTGTCACCACCGCAATGTCCCATTTTACCCTCAATTATATCAACCTCTAAACTTTATTTCTCTAAGTTCCCACATCAAAGCTTGAAATTCCACTTTGAAAGAGTTGTTCAAACCTGCGGTGTAAGACTTAAGGAGGCAAGCACAATGGATCTATTTGCCTATATGCATATACCAATTTCAATTGACCCAGAATTTTGATGGGAGCAACAATCAGCATATGGCTTCAATTTTCCTTGAAGAAAATAAATAATTGTTACTTAATTCTTGACAATATCATAAAGCTCTCTACCCATTTAATGGTTGATATTAAGATAAGAATTACTATAGTAATATGTACATGTATGTGTACATGGGTACATCAGGTTGCCTACTTTAGAGTCACTTGCAAATACTGGTGTCAAAATGGACGGGCCGCCCATTTGGCCCGATAACCGGTCCGATAAGCTAACGGATCAGGACTGATCCGATCCGATAACTAATGGAATAGGTTGATATGATCCATAGTAAATGGACTGAACTAGACTAAGGTTTTTTATCCAATGGGTCGGCTCGATCCGAGTCTAATAAGCAGTCCAAACTGATCCGCTAGCTCGATCTGATCCAATCTGCTCATTAGCCCGTCCAATAGCCCATTTAGCCCGATCCATTAGCCCATTAGCCTGATCCATTAGCCCATTACAATTGAAAAAACCCGTTAAAATTAAATAAATAAATAAAAGGTTAGCCCGATCCATTAGCCCATCAGCACGATCCGTTAGCCCGATTCGACCCAGTCCATTAGCCCAATCCAATCCAATCCATTAGCCCAATCATGCCCGTTACCTTAGTGGACTAGTCTAATGGACTAGATTGGACAGGGCTTTTCCTCTTATTGGAATGGCCCGATCTTGCCCGATAGCTTAAGAGGCCAAGCCCGATCCGATCTGGTAGCCCGTTAGCCCATTTCCTTAACGGGTCGGGCCGACTCGATCCACCCATTTTGACACCACTACTTGCAAACCTTATTTTGAAAAACTAACCATTGGATTAAATGTTTTTCTTATGTTTGTCATGTCTGCCGAAAATCACAATGATCCAACAGTCGGGACATTTTTGTTTTTCAAAATATCATTTTTTCACAATCAATTTTTTCAGAAACCAACCATTGGAACACTGTGATTTTTGGCAGACATGACAAACATAAAAGGAATATATAATCCAACGGTCTGTTTTTTAAAATAATATCTACAAGTACCTCTAAAGCAGGTGACATGATGCAACTTGTATAAGGTTATTTTTGTTTAACTTAGTGTGTAATTAAATCTCTTCAATTAATTTCTAATCAATCATATATGATGATTTGATTAGTAGTATTTTAATTAATTTTATAAGTAAAAAATTCAAATATTAAATTAGGATAAAAAATTAATTTTTTACATTACGAGGAATACAAATATTTATATGTTCTTGTAAAAAAAATTTTAAAAGTAGTTTGAAATTAGTTAGGAGCATGATGGTAAAAATGTCAAAGTGATGGAAAGTGCCAATATTTGGCATTTATGCATTGGAGCACCTTGGTACTATAATTTGGCATTGACACTATTTGGTGCCATTTGGGGTGCCAAATTTTGGTTTTGGCATCTCAAATGGCATTTTTGAATTGGAAATGCTCGATGATCTCAAATTGTCTAAGAGCATCTCCAATGGAAGTGCTATATAAGTTGTCATTCTCAAAATTTGGCATTGGCACCCAAATAACTTTCTCCAATTGGGTGTTATTTGGAGTGTCAAATATTGGCAATGGCACCACTTCGTGCCAATTTGGCACCTCAAATGACACTTGCAATTTGTGACATGTCATACTTTCTCTCCAAAAAGGTGAAAATGTCAAAAATATAACATTAATGCATTGAAGCATATAGGTGTCAAAATTTGGCATTGATGCCATTTAGGGTGCCAAAATTTTATTTTGACTCATCAAATGGCATGAATGCATTGGAGATACTCTAAGCCACCATCAATTGCTACAATACCTTTGGGAACCGGAAACAAACTTCCATTTGCATTTTTTTTTCTTGCCAACATAGGGTATCCAGCCATCCAAGCCTACTCGCACTGAAGTTTGGGCATAGACTAATCCTAGAGGTGGACGAGATCCCCATAAATCCCGTCAATCACGATAGTCAAGGTGTAAGGGTTCATTTCGAAGACCACTGCATTTGCATTTGGTTGGGTATGAAAGGTATGTATCCCTATAGTGGTCTTAAAGTATCTTCAATCATGATTAGTCGTTTTGGTTAGTCAAAATAACAAAATAATATTTTGCCCCCTTACTTTAGCTAGCCAAAATGCTATGCACTCCAACCATATTAACCATTTTGGCTGGCCAAAAATATTTTATTATTTTTTTAAATTCAAATTATATTTTAAAGAACAACAACTTGAAAAAATTGATGCGGTGGCAAAAATGCTTAATCTCTCAATTAGATTTAGCTAGGTATTTAGAAACCAGACAAAATGGCTAACAAATTCCTAGCTCATTGGAGATGCTAAGTGGGAAGTACCTTCAAAGACAACAAAATGACGGGTTGAGCTCAAGCACAATACGCCAAATAACGCTTGTTGAACTATAGTCGAGTTTCACAAAATTTCCCAAAACTCTAAAACTGTGCAAATAATCCTCTAAACTACTTAGGGCTCGTTTGGGTTAGCTTTCTCTAAAATCACTTTTGGAGAACTATTTCTTTACATATACATCTTTTTAGAGTTATGTTTAAACTATATTTTCACATATCAAAATTTTCATATTAGAAGTAATTGTGCAAAATTTGAGATCCTCTCTAGCTTTTGCCACAAGTCCACAACCACTTCCATGTAAAAATTTTGCCAACCATCCTATCGCTTTACAAATTTTCTAGAAGTGATTTTCACTCTCTCTTAGATCAAGTGGAATTTTAAGCTTCAAAAGTAATTTTAAGAAAAGCTCATGCAAACGGACCCTTAAATTAGATTCACAAAATTCTTCTTGAATTTCAAACTAAACCCTGAGCTGTAAAAGCTAAACATGCAAATGATCCGCTTAAACTATGAATTTGTAATACTTTGTCATCCTCTATGAAGTTTAAAGAGATTTTATGAACAAAACTTTTAATCCAAAGGGATTATTTTGTAAAACTAATCTACAGTTAAGAGGAGTAATTATCCTAAAGTCAATTAAAAGTTATTCCTTATGAAATTAAATCAAAAGAGAGACTCTAGAATTATACTCTTGGTGATTTCAACTAGATGGACCAGTTATCAGATAGGGGATGATGAACATATGAAATAAAAGACCAGTTATCAGAGAGAGAGAGGGCAAATAAAATTTGGATTGCTATGGAGAATGAGAATCCATATGCATATTGGGGATTTGCATATATGAACAATTAAAATACATTTGGGATAAGTTGATAGAATACTTTTTCTTAGTGAGGATTGCTTAATAAATATGGTGATAACAGGATGTACGTGGATCACCAAAAGCAAAACAATACACTACTAATACAAACCCAGAAGCTGCTAAAAGGCTCCTAAACCGTGGAGGCTCCAACTCTATCTCAAAACAGATAAAAAAAGGCTTCATGAAGGCTGATCAACACTGTAGGAGTCGCTACACCAATTGCGCTACTGTCAAGCATGTTGGTAATCTCCTAAACATTTTGCAACGGCCTCATTAGCTTTCTGAGATTCGGCTGCCCTCTCTCCTCTTTTCTTCTTCTCCCTGAAAGCCAAAAACATTTCAGAGAGTTACCACGGTTACCCAGGATAAATGGGACACCTGAATGTTCATAAACTGTGAATTGAATTCTAAAGGCACATAAAATTTCAAATACTGCAAGAGGGTGATGGATATTGAAAACGCCCAGAGGATTAAACTGATCCAAAATTTAAACAATCACAAGTGGTGCCAACTGCCAAGCGCATGTAAAGAAAAACAATCTTACCTGCAGATGTGAACATGGTTGATCTTTGGACTGTAGTGCATAGAAACCTTCTTTTCAATTGTTTGGCTAAGGTTAGAAAACTTGAGTTTTTGCTGGAAGTTGAACTTCAATTTTTTTGTTTTTTTTGTTTTACATTTATAGGAATTTGAAGTTTTAAAATATAAAGTTTCAGTCCAGACTGAGGAAGATCATGTTCATGAATTAAATACTAAAAGATAAATTGGAACTGTAGTTGGACAAAAGAATTCTTTTTACCTATCCATATATTCCTTTAGCAGCTCTTTTGCTTGAACCAGCTTGGAAAGCAGGTTGCGATATACATCAAGGTCCCGGTCCACACTTCTTTTGTTAATGTTTAAAGCTGCACAAAGCTATTGGATAGCAACCAGAGAATAAATGTCAAACTTTCAATCAAAAGCCTGAACTTTTTAGAGCAAATTCATGGAAAAGAGAGAATGTATATTCTTTGATCCAGGTTAAATGTCATTTTGTGGATGTTAAAAGAAGCCCACAAAATTATTATGTGTGCAGCATGTAGAGAGTCAACTTCCATTTGAACATAAGTTGCTTCAGCCAATAGAGATAGTACGACAAAAATAGCTCATTGGCAATATGAGTAAAGAAATATAATGCGCACACCCAAAGAGTCAGCTGTAACTTCTTTTTCCTTTGTTTTAGGTCAAAATATAATTATATTAACCAAACATGAGTATCATGTCTTGCAAAAAAAAAAAGAGTCAAATTCCAACTAGATCCAGGCGATTCCAACAGCCTATTTTGATAAAACTATTAAATCCAAATTTAGCTATGGAACAATCTGATCTCAATTAGTTACATGTTATGCCAACCATGCAGTTCAATAACTAAAATGTGATTCATCGCATCAGTCCACCCATCCTTGTGGGAATGAAAAGAACTATAGAACTGAAATTATCCATTCAGAAACTTTCACAAGATCTTGCCAAAACAGCCCATGAACTTCATATTGTGATCAGACACTATATCCTTAATGACCATGGAGGCAGAGCACTCTTGAGAGTAGCATAAATAGCATTGAAAGTTTTGCTGTAAGAGATAGAGTTTCGCAAGCTAACAAGAACAAGCTGACAAGAATGTTTGTTATTGAAAAACATTTGCTACACTGCACTTTAACCCAATTAAAATGATATTCAACAACGGTTATGATCTTATCACTTTATGTCTACCCAAACACTATTTCAGATCAAACAACCTTAGGTTTTGTCACACCACCTGTATATACCTCTAATATCACCTGTTCCCTTAGAGACAAGCTCTTCACCCTTCAATCCCTTTTTGCCCTTCAATCCCTTTTTGCTTCCAATCCTCTTTCACATTCATAAGAATTAGGACAAGGAATATTTGCCTAATCACAATGGTACGAATCACAATCATTAAGTAATGGCCTACCATGTCGAATATGTAAAACCTAAATAAGTCAATATGAATTACATCTCACCTAATAAAACTGTAGGATGTCACAGTCAGAAAAGAGACTGAGCATCACTTAGTCTTCAAGTTGGTTGGCAACTTGGCAAAAACCCATGAACTTTTGTATGGACAGGCGGCAATTGTGAGTTCTTAAATGGTGACTTGAGACACTTTCCATCAATGATCAACTAAGAAGCACGGACACGGACACGTGATACAATGACGACATGACATAAATTTGCCAACATAATAAATCCTTAACAATATCAGATACAACATGTCAGGGCACGACATTATAAAATATATCTTTTTATACATATAATGATTTTACATCATGTTGCATCACATATATCATTCAAAACACGTCCCATTGTATCGTTTTTGAAAATCCAAGTTGAATTGTTTATAAAGAAGACAAGGTAAAACATAAAAGGAAGGAAAAAAAAAAGAGGCTAAGAGAGAGGTATCATGTTGGAGGTATGTCGGAAGAGTGTTATCTCGGATACATTCTCGACACCGCCACGAAACCTCCTAAGAAATGTCTGTGCTTCTTAGATAATCAGCGTATACAACTTTTCCCCAAATTTAACATGAGTATTGAAAATATGATGCAAGGACAATCTTCTTCATTCTATTTTTAAGATTTACCAGGATACCATTCATCGCATTAAGAAGAAAAGAATCAACATGATACCACTCATTACTTTCCTATCTAAAGAATCCCTGATCCAAAATCACATTTACAATCTTCTTTTGCACCACCAATTATCTTCTACTTCCATATAGAAATTTTGGATTGGACATTAGTTGGTACAATGTCACATTTTATGACAGCTATACTATTTGTTCCCATTCTTTACCCCTAAGTTGTTGTATCCACAACTTGTTTGACTTTAAGCGAAATGACAAGGTTTATTCGTTACTGCGACCAAACTAACACCCTATATACTTGAGGTTACAAGGAATGCTAGAGCATATAATGGTAAACACTTGTCTGATCAGACTCATGAAAGAATTCTATCTGCACCAATCAACAATGCTACTGCAGTTATCCAATTGAATCTCACAAAATCAATGAATCTTCACCACACATGTATGAATTTGCTTAAACACTTGAGTGAATACATATCACATTGCAATAACAGTATAGAAGGTATGGGAGATCCAACCTTTTCTAAGATGGTAGGTTCGGTTGCATTTGCCAACTCAAGGATGCGAAACAGCCCAATGGCAAAAAAACGGCTGTAGCTGAAACTTCCCTTACCCGCAGCTCTTTCTGCAATGTCTTTTAAGATCCCTTCAACTTCTCCTTCTTTGGATGGAAACTCAACTAAAGAACTGGAAGTCTGAGCACGGGCCCACTCTTCCAACTTCTGTGCATCCTTTCTATAGTGAATACAAATACAGACATTTAATTGAGGATTAAGAATCGTTCATGATTTCCATACAAAGTCGAAAGAGTTCAATTGGATGTTAACAAAACTGTCTTCTGAAGAAAAAAGATAGGGTGATTGTTGGCAATCATAGAGTTAGCATAGTATCTTTTTGGTGCTATGCATCTCCAATAGTTTTCCTGGAATCTGCCTCAAAAATTTAAACTGGGAATCCATATCCTCGTCTTAGTTTTTGTCTTTTGGCAGGAACTTAGGGTATATATTCCTCATTTATTTTGTATAATTCATCTTTGTTCTTAATAAACTTAGTTTTTGGCAATTAATTCCTTTTCTAAACAAATATTAGATAGTATCAAGGTTTTTCTAGTATTAACAATGATTACTTCCAACACAGACTAGAGAACCAAAGAATGAAACAAAATTAGTAGGCGAACCTGTATTGCTCCGGATTCTCATTCAGTGCCTTGATGTATGCTTGGAAGATGGCATCTCGATCCTCATCACTTGGGTATCCTTCCATGAGTTGATCATAGACAGTAACAAAACCAAGGGCAAAGACAGCGTCATAACGATATGTTCTCTTGTACCTCATCAAATGTTGTTGGACAATCAGCTCCTGCAGCACATTGTTGTAAATACTAGGGATTGGTCGCTTATATGCCTTTAGGAAATTAAACTTCGTCTCAGATACAGTGGGCACATCTGAAAATAAAGTACATAAAAGATCATAAGTAGCAAATGTTGCATTATCTTCACACAACATAGAAACTAGACTGGTAGAATTGAAGCAAAGTGGATTTGCAGAACCAATCAGACTCCAGACAAACTGAGCATATCATTGTACTCGGTTCATTCTTTCATTAAGACATCATTTGTCTCAATGGAAATGAATGCCCTGAAAAAGACACATGATATAGGGATTGCTTCAAACAATACCAAATAGAATGATACAAAAGTGCTTCTATTCGTGCTGAACCAAAAAGTCAAAACAACTTCCACCCAATCTTTTAGGAAAACTTTTCCAAAGATTAACAACACAAAACATGGCATAATTCAAAAACAATATCCTATAAAACTAGATTTAGCTGCCATTATATAGATCATGCAATTATGCTCTCAGTGATTACAACGAATTCATAAGAAAAGATATAAAACTTAGAATCTTTCAACTACCATTCAAATTACAGCCCACTAAAACATTCCAGCTTTTCAATACTTTCAATAATTTTTGCAGTAATCAAATGGAGCATTTAAATAAACCTATTTCAAAGAGAAGAGAAGTGTTCAATTCAGGGGTACCTGACTTTAACTAACGTCAGCTAAGAACACAAGCCCTTGGATTCCCATTCACTTAATGGATGATTCATCTCAAGATTCTAATCCAAGGGCTTGTGTTCTGAGCTGACTTTAGTTAAAGTCGGGTACCCCTCACTAGAACATTTTTCTTCAAAGAAATACTCAAGTGAAACATAACTTGTATTTGACTATTTCAGAAAACAATTTCCACTGAAAAGATGGATACATATTTGAATTAGTGGAAGATAATACTTTCTACAGTGGAAAGAAACCTTTTTATAATCTAATTATCTGAGCAAGTGGCAGCATTGTGAATACAACTTCCTGAGCTTTCTGGCCTATGAATCTATGATCAAGCACTAATCTTCAGACTTCAGCTTTCCCCTACTAATTTATGAGATAAACAATGTTTAATTTCTCTTTAGAAAAGCGTAATTCAAAGGTGAGCTGAAACAAATCAATCCTGTAACCTTGAAAGCAAAAAATAATAAGAATAATAATAATTATTATTATTAAACGCCGCTTGGTCACCGAGAAGATGTAGGAAATGAAAATAAATCAAAATTTTATGAATCTAAGATTTCCACTCTTTTAACAAGAAAACAAAAAAACTTCACTCAGCTGATCCTAAACTAATTAATCAAATTGAATTGAGTATTTCATTTTACGGAAACCAAAACAACAAATCTAAACTTCAAAAGTTCACTTGCTTTCCTTCCCCTGCATTTTCTCAGAAACCAAACAACGAACAGAAAACCAACAAACTGTGATTAAAATCATTAAAAAAACAAAAAAGCTTACCAGTGACAGTAGACATGCACTGAATAACCGTACGAGAACTCGAATTCGAAGAGCGAACACCGACAGAGTCATAGGAAAAATTTGTACGGACACGAAAACTGTCGAAATTAGTAAAAGTGTATGAACGAGTCGACGAAACGAAGACTTTCCTCTCAGAAGGCTGACCTAATGCCGAGAAAGATAGAGAAGTAACAGCCGCCATTATTCGATACAAAAGTCTTAGCAGAGGGAGTGAAATTTAGAAATTTTCAGGGAAAATTTTTCTCATAGCCGGGACGTAGAGAAAATCCGCACTATTCTTCCTATCGTTTTATCGGGAAAAGGAGAGAGAAAATGAGAGCGAAGAGAGGTCCGCGAAGGAGGCTTATCCGGTGTATAAAATTTTCAGAAATCTTAACAAGGAGCCATTAAAAATATGGCACGTATGCGTTGTGATGCTGACCTCTTATTTCTTACATCTTGCTTTTGTGTGTTTCTCTCTCTCACTTCTTTCTCCCTCTCACTTGTGCGGTTAAGTTGAATAGTTGATGGAATTGAAACTCTAGCGACCGACTCTCGTGACTGGTTGGCTTCGGGTGGGTCAAAATACCTCCCTTGTAAGTTGTAATCGATGGGAAGAGTTTGGCTGCTTGTCATGTATGGTGCAGATTTTTTTTTTATTTAGCCTTCTGGCCAACGTAAATCAGGTGTTTTGAAAAACTGACCGTTGGATTGAATATTATTCCTATGTACTACAGGCATGCCAAAAATCACAGTGATCTGACGGTCGATTTATGAGATACATACTGTGGAAAATTTTAACAGTTTGTATACAGTATAAAAAACTGTTAAAATTTCCATAGTCTGTATCTCATAATCGACCGTCAGATCACTGTGATTTTTGGCATGCCTGTAGTACATAGGAATAATATTCAATCCAACGGTCAGTTTTTCAAAACACCAGATTTACGTTGGCCAAAAGGCCAAATAAAAAAAAATCTGCACCATACATGAGAAGCAGCCAAAGCAAGCTCGTATTGCCAATTGTGTAGACGCAAAGTACTATTGTTGCTTTTGGATAAAGGACTTGAAATTTATCACAAAAATTCAAGATAATTTAGAATGATTGAATTTTGTTTTCTTTTGATAAAATAAAAAGTTTCAATTCTTTTATTTGCGATTTTTTTGCTCATTTAAATAATAATAATTCTATAACACCCGATACTTTAATCCAAAATTTAAAACTATCCTGACATGTCTTGGTTTGAATGGTTTGTGAAAAAGAGAAAAGCAGTTTGAGAGGAGAGATCTCACCACTCAAAGCTGGACCCATCAGGATGGTTTTTAATTTCGGGTTAAAGTTTCTGGTCTGATAGTATTTTTTTTTAAATAATTATATATTTGATAATTTAATTGTAATAGCAACAGTTATAAGTAGTTAGTAATAAGGGTGATCCACGAATCGGAATAGTTGTAATAGTTAGAATTGTTTTTTAAATCTTATATAAAAAAAAAAAAAAAGTGTTTTAACAAAAATGCCTCTTTGAGAAGGATTTTTGAACTTTCAAATATTTTATTTAAATCCCATTAAGAATTCTTCAAATTCTACCTTGAATAAAATTATTACAACTATTTCGATTCTAAAATCATTTGGATCAAGTAGAATTTTAAGCTCCAAAAGTAATTTTAATAATGGCTAATGCAAACCGATCCTAAGTTATTTACAAGTAATTATCACCACATTTCCTACATCAAGTGAATTTTTGAACTACAAAAATAATTTTAAAAAAAGTTAATGTAAACAGATCCTAAGTCTTGAGGTCTCTTGTGGTCTCTATTTCAGAGCTTCTTCATCAAGTTTAGGACAGCTTGTAGACATACTTATGATGTAATGATGTTGTCAACAAAAAAAAAAAAAAAAAAAAATAGCTTCTTAAAATCAAATTTGGCATCCAAACACTCCTTAAGTAATTTAATGGTTTGTCCCATAAAAGTTGAACGACTCCATTTAAATATTACATAGTATTGAAGTTAAAACAAAAATGCTAAATGTCAAAAATGTGTCTAAAAAATGATGTGGGCCAGTAATTTAAACATTATTTTTTACCAAATCTTCCCCTCAATGATGGTTGAAAGACTTAAATTGATTTACAAAACATTTTTAGGATGCATTTTTGAAACGTATAACTGCACTCAAATACAAATTGTTCATCTTGAATGAATATGCTGGACTCATCAGCATAACATTTGAACCAATTTGGAGAGTTACACTCCACCCGGCCCATTAACATTTGAGGCAGGCCCATAATCTAAGATCCACAGAGGCCCGAGATTTTTCCTTTCTTTTTCAATTCAAAACCCTTTTAAATGCGAAGATGCATCACTGGTCATCTAGATCATGAAAGAGGAATGGAACCTGAAATCTAATTTCATAAAAGGAGAGATATGAATTACTGAACCAAAGCTCTTGTTCGAAGATGAGGTGTACATGTTTCATTAGGTTGATGACAACCATTCTCTTGAATTGTCCCATTCACAATAATAGATATATTAACAAAATTATATGTAAAACGTATCTATTGAAACAACTCAATTTC
Organism: Hamamelis virginiana; assembly: GCA_017140935.1. Taxonomy (NCBI): domain Eukaryota; kingdom Viridiplantae; phylum Streptophyta; class Magnoliopsida; order Saxifragales; family Hamamelidaceae; genus Hamamelis; species Hamamelis virginiana. The sequence goes on along the minus strand of JAESVK010000298.1, from coordinate 172,879 downwards.
CATATCCTATCTATATTGATCGATCAATTGGATAGGATATGCCCTTAGTATTACCAATGACCTCTTAATGATCTTGTGTTTAGAAGCTCGAGAGTAGAGAGGTCAAAATTGCTTCAATCGTAAATGTCCTTAGAAGATGTAGCATCTACTTAGAGTCAGTTTGTACTAATTTTTCCTAAAATTACTTTTGGAAATTAAATTATTTCCTCACGTATTTCTTTATAATTACGTTCAAATCATGTATTCGCATATCAAAATTTTCATACTAGAAGTGATGGTAGAAAAAGTAAAGCTCCACTAACTTTTGCCACATGCAATCGATCGATCACTTCTAATATTTAAAATTTTCCAATCATTCTATATTTTTCAAGTCGATCATCTAGAAGTAATTTTCACCCTAGCTATCTCTTAAATTAAATGGAATTTTGAGTTCCAAAAATAATTTTAAGAAATAATTAACTCGACGAGACCTTAGCCCATTGGGTGATGTTTATTGTTTAGTGATAAATGCAAACTCACAATTCTAGCTACTTTCAAGCTAAGTTTCATGCATTAAAGACACTAGTGGAGGTACCATCAGTTTGCTCAAGCTAAGCTTCAATCATTAATGACACTAATGAAGGTAACTTGACTTCGCCCATGGAGTGTCCATGGGGGCTTGGTTTGGCTGTGGCTCAAGTGTGGTGCAGATCTTTTTTTATTTGGCCTTTTGGCCAACGTAAATCTGGTGTTTTGAAAAACCGACCTTTGGATTGAATATTATTCCTATGTACTACAGGCATGCCAAAAATCATAGTGATCTGACGGTCGATTTATAAAATACAGACTGTGAAAAATTTAAAGTGATAACTTTTACATTATCGTTTTTGACGTGATAATCTCATATTGTCACAAATAAATATAATTGCTAACGTGACAAAATGGAGCACTTTCAAAAAAATTTCTTCCGTGTGGAATAAGATCAACCCTTTTGAGAAAGGATCGAGATCGATCAATGTGGACAAAATTTTTTTACTCTATACATTCTCAATGACCTTTTTTTGCAAGAATTATATTTTGTGAAACCTACGTACTATCAAATTACTTGTTTCTCTCATGCGTGCCCATCATGCTAACAGAAAATCAAGTTGATTGGAGATTACAAGATACATCATTCATAAATATATATAAAAAAAATTTATTGACATGAAACGTAAGTTTATGGATTAATTAATAGCAATAATATTTCACATGCATGATATGAATAGAAACAACATCTAATTTAGTCAATGGTGGACTACATAAAACATAAATCACTCAAAAACAATTAATGAGAATGATGTGTGTGTGTATATATATATATATATATATATATATATATATATATATATATA
>JAESVK010000298.1:81315-122303 GCA_017140935.1 Hamamelis virginiana | reverse complement strand
ATTACCTTCTTTATTGGATAGAGGTTTACCTCTAGAGGTAAATGAAGTTCAAATTATTAAAAAAGATTGGAGAACTCCAATAATAAATTTCCTTTCTAACCCAAATGCTGAATCAACAAGGGCAACAAGGCTTAAAGCCATTAAGTACATTTTATATGATGATATATTGTATAAAAAAGGAGCTGATGGTTTGTTACTTAGATGCCCAAGTTTAAAAGAATCCATGAAAATAATGGGTGAAGTCCATGAAGGAACTTGTGGTGCACACCAACCTGGTATTAAAATGAGATGGTTGATTCGAAGACATGGGTTTTATTGGCCTACAATTCTCAAAGATTGCATTGAATATGCTAAAGGTTGTCAAGCTTGCCAAAAATATGGAAATTTACATCATAGGCCAGCAATTGAATTAAATTCCATTATCAAACCATGGCCATTTAGAGGTTGGGCAATGGATTTGATAGGAAAAATATTTCCTCCTTCATCCAAACAACATTCTTTTATTATTGTTGCAACTGATTATTTTACGAAATGGGTTGAAGCAAAACCTATGGTTTCAATAAATCAGTGTGATATTATAAATTTTATAAAAAAAATAATGAGTAGGTTTGGAATTCCTCAAACCATAACTGCAGATCAAGGCAGTGTATTTGTGGGAAGTGAAGTCAAAAATTTTGTTGATCAATATGGAATTACCTTGATTCATTCAACTCCTTATTATGCCCAGGCTAATGGTCAAGCTGAATCTTCGAATAAAACTATCAAACAAACTATGCAGAAGATGATTGAAGATAACCCAAGGGAGTGGCATGAATTGTTGATAGAAGTTTTATGGGCTTATAGAACTTCGAAACGTTCTAGTACTGGAACAACTCCATATGCATTGACATATGGACATGATGCAGTACTCCCAATGGAAATAAATGTGAATTCATTAAGAGTAGCCAAACAGCATCAAATCTCTTTTGAAGATTATCATCAATCCATGTATATGGAACTTGAGAACATTGATGAAGAAAGAGTAGATGCACTTAATCAGATTCAAATTCAAAAGAAAAAGGCTACAAGGGCTTATAACAAAAGGGTTAAAATCAAAACCTTTGCAGAAGGTGATTTGGTATGGAGAACTATTTTACCAATTGGTTTGAAAGATCAAAAATTTGGGAAATGGTCACCAAATTGGGAAGGACCATTTCAAATTCATCGAGTTTTAAAAGGAGGTGCATACCATTTAAGAGGAATGAATGGGTATGTACACAATAAGAAAATTAATGGAAAATTCTTAAAGGAATACTTTCCAACAATATGGGAGAATAGGAACATGTGATATACACAAAAGAAATATATTCATAAAGGATTGAAGCAAATGTTTACATAAGTGTAATTGTGAAATTGTTTCAAATACATCCTTTTTTCTAGAAAAATTGCAAAGATTTCTTGAAACTCTCCCAATCAGCACTATTGCTATCCAGATATTGCATGAGTCCTTTCTTCTTTCTGGCAATTTGTGGATTGTTGTCAAGATGAAACTTCAATTTTTCTTTCGTTGGAAGAGCTTCAGTCTTTAAAGCCAGAAGTTTCTCTTGGTTTGAAGTCCTCTCAGTCTGAAGGTCCTGCAGTTCCTTTTGAAGAGCTTCAATCTTCGAATCAATCTGATGAATAGTCTGATCTATTTCTTTCTGAGAATCCAGATTGGTCTTCAAGGTATTAGAGAAAAGGTGCATTTCTTCAAGAGTCACATTGCACTGAGCCAGGTCATTCCTTATCTCTTCATGATTCTTTATAAGGGTAATCATATGAGTGATCAGATATTTCAGATTAGTGGGAGACCCTGGAGATGCATTCTGTAAATCTTGAAGAAGGTCATTGCACTGTGCTAACACTTCATCTCGAAGCTCAGTCTGATTCAGATCATTTAGAGAAATAGCAGCACATTTTTGAAACAGGGATTTGGTTTTAGCTGAATAGGAATGAGTAGTTAGAATTTCTACTAGTTCATCCTCAGGAGTTTGAACAGCAGAAGCAGCTAATTTGACCAATTCCAATGTATCATCAGTATCAGAAAAGTATGGATCAGAAGAAGGTATATCCACTTCACTGCTAGGAACAGATGCAGGTACTTTTTCTTCTTGACTTTTTGTCTGTAGCAAAGAAATTGAAGGTTATTTAAGGAATTTACCAAAAGTTGATATATAAAAAATATATTTATATTTACCTCAGTTGAAGCTTCATAAGTTAATAACTTGATGGGAGGACTCATTTGAGTATCTTGAGAAGTTGAAGAAGAGGGGATTTTTTCCAAACCTCTGAATTTAATAGGTGTTGATGACTGCATCAATAAATTAGAGGTAAATATTTGATTTTTTTTATGTTATTGGTAATCAAATATACATGAAGAATGTAAACTCACGAAAATAGCAGTAGCTTGAAGAGCTTCATAATATTCTGGAGGCAGTGCCTCGAAATGTAAGGCCATTTTCTGAAGCAGCTCGTGTATCTGAAATAAGAAAATGTTAGTAAATTGAATAAAACAAATACAATCAAATTTTTGTTCAATAAGACTTGTATTTCTTACCTCTGGGGATACCGAGGGAGTAGCATGAGTTGAAGAAGGAATCTCTGAAGATGCAGGAATCTAAAAGAAAAAAAAGACAATTAGAATGAAATGTCTTAGACAAATGTTGGCAAAATTTTAAAATAAATATGAGAATTTACTTGAAAATTGGCAATATAGCCAGAAGTATCCATCATTGCCAAAGGAGTTGGAGTCAGAATTTCATGATCTTTCTCTTCTTCAACTCTTTTTTGTCTTTTCTGTCTCTTTTCCTTTTTCTTCTCTGCTCTAGCTTCATAGAAGGCTACTTTAGCCTCTAACTCTGCCATTCTCTCTTTTTCTTTCCTTATTTCTTTTTCTTTTTTCTTCTCTTCTTTTCTTTTTCTTTTTCTCTCTTGTCGAGTTAAATCCTCTTCAGAATCAATAGCAGGGTTTGGAACTTCTTGAGAAACAACAGTGTGCTCCAAAAGTTGAGAAGGACTGTGAAGAGCTTTAGTCCTTTGCTCTGGAAAGAGGTCAGGATATAACTTCTTTTTTCCTTTCTCCACTATGGCAACAGAAGAAGCTTGAGATGCAGACACAGCTGGAAGATCTTGGATCGAAGTTTTCCTTCTCTGAATCAACTGTGGAGCCTCCTCTGTTTCTTTCTCACTCTCTTCATCACTGATTACTATCTCAGTTGAATCACTGATGATAGTTTTTTGTCTGGATTGACTTAGAAGTCTCTGACCTGCATTTACAATATTATTATTAATAAACTTTTTTAGTTTGAATAAAATGTATGCATCAATAGATACTTACTCTTTCTCTTGCTTGGAGAAACTTGCTCAGTATCTTTTATTTTCTTCTCTTTCTTCACTGTCTTTACTCGAACATGAGTTGAAATCAAGGAAGCTGTCTTATCAGAAGTTCCCACATCAACTGAAGTAGTTGAACGAAGCTCGAATGGGAACAAAGCTTGGACTAGTTTAGGGATATCAAAGCCACCATATGCTTGCTGCCAGTTAGTCTCCCACCAAGTCTCAAAACAGTTCTCAGTGATATTTGATTTCCCAAATTGGAAGAAATGAAAACTATTTTTTGACTTGAGGTAAAAAGTTTGAATGCTTTGAATTTGGTCAGTAGATTTAAAGGTTATTCTCTGAGAAGCAACTGGGTTGAATGAACTGATATATGGAAGGGGAATGGTTTGAAGAAGACCAAATTGCCTTGCAAAAAGATTAGGCAAGTATGGTTCAATTTGAGATTCAAAAAATTGTGCTCTGCCCCTTGTAGCAAAAGAAGAAACAACAAGGTCTCTACTGATTAGAAAGCTGGCCCAAGAATTTGTCACATATGAGGGGTAAGTCTCTTGGTGTTGAATATTTTTAATCTTTTTTATCCATTGAGGCCCAACTTTTGGATTGAAGAATGGTTGAAAGAAAGAAGCATTCCTTCGAAGATCCAAATTAAGAAAGAAATTTAAATATTGCTCAAAAGAAAAAGAAGGAACACTTTCAGTCATTACCATTCTCTCACCAAAGTTAACAAAAGTTTGTTCTTTCAAATCAATCAAGTTGGGCCGAATTTCAGGAAAATATGCATATAACCAAAATTGCAAAATCCAAAAGGGACCCCCCATCTGATAAGACAACTTCTTAGAATGCATTTCTTGGCATCTTTTGTAGAGATTGGCCAAAAGAAAAGGAGCTAAAGCAAGGGTATGCTTCGAAGATAGAGCCTTGACCAAATAAAGAAATTCCAAAGTAATTCTTTGAGAAGAAGAACAAATCAAGAATCTGTTGATCCAAAAAAGAAGAAAAGAAATATATTCTTGCTTTGAAAATTTCTTCGAATCATTTTTCATTTCAGCCTTGATAAAGGCAGAGTAGCTAAGGTCTTTGCTTGGAGGAAAATTGTAGGTTGAAGTTTGACCTTCAGCCAAAAAGGTTGTAATTTCAGAACCAAAAGGAAATACACTTGTAATTTCACAAATATCCATGACTGTTGGAGACATGGGACCACATGGAAAGTGAAAACAGTTAAAAGTGGGGGACCAAAAACATAAAGCAGCTGCGAGAAGCTTACCATTGCACTGAAAGCCTTTCGTAGATAAAGTAATGGCATCATGGATTCCTATTTCATGCCATTCTTGTTCCTTGAAACTCTTGGCTCCTTCCACCCAAGCATTCCAACCAGTTTCTATTTTGGGCCAGTGTCTGATTGGTCTTCCATCCCATTCAAGCTTTTTACTTTGCTGAAGCAAAGTTTGTTGTCCTTCGGGGAATGGAAAATGAGGGGTAAAATCTTTATGAATCTCCTTTTTGAAGGATGGCCCTAAAACGGTATAGTTGGCATTGGATGAATGAGGGTTTAAGATGTGAGGATAAACATCTTCGGACCGATATTTTAGGGTTTCGTTAAAGAGTTGTGACAATACAAGGGAAGAAGATGATTCCACAGTTGCGGGTGTTGAAGAAGAAGCTGCCATTGAAGGTTGGATGCAAGGTTGACAAAATGGAAACAGTAAAAATTGAAGAACTCGGTTCGCAGTCCTTTAAAGGTAAAACGATAATTACGCAGCAGAGTTGAAAAGACGTGGGGTTATCACATCAATTCGAAACTCTTTTAAAAACAGAGGATTTCTCTTGATGCGGGGGGTATGTTTACTATTAAAATAACTGCCCAATAAAATCTGGGCACGTGGTGTTTATTTTTTAATAAGAAACAGTTGCAGCCCTTTAAGCCAATAAGGAAGAGCATACAATGAAATGCTTTGTACTAGATTAATATACCAAAATAACTGCTTGTAACCGCCAGTTTAGTGGTGAGTTGTTAATTCAAAAATCAAATAGCAGTTATTAAATCATGGATTTTAAATAAGAGGCATTCAATCGTTCAAATGGAAGATTAGAAATATTATTGGGCAGGTGTCGATCTATAATTGGTACGAAGACAGTTAAGCAGTTTTTCCTTCAAACCAATCATATTGAAGCAAAGCTTTCTCACGAAGCAAGATGTGAAGATTTCAATTGGATCATAGAAGCACTTGACACTTGTCAACACCTTATTGGACATGGGTGGAAAGCGGTTACCTCTCAAGTCTATAAATAGAGGAAGGACTCTCCATGCAAATGGTCCACGACCTCACAAGACTCACGTCTTTATGCATATCTTTTATCTCTCTCTCTCTCTACCTCTATGTATCTCTTAACTTAGAATTTCTTTTCTCATCCCATATTCTCTTTCCCTTCGTCTAAATTCTCTCTCCCTTATCTCTCTATCCTCTTCGTCTAAAATCTCTTTCCCTCTCTCTTCTATCCTCTTCTGTCTGATTGCTTCGAAGGACTTTAACAGAAGTGTATAATTGCTGTACCAGAAATGGAGGTAATAATATGATTATGTGGTTTCTTTGAAGTATTTTATTTATTGCTTTACTTGTTACATTTCGAGTCATTTACAATTATTTTGCCTTATTTGATTAATTAAAAGTCCTCTTCATTGAGGCAACACCGAATTCTCACAATTGCCTGATTAATATATTTTTGGCTCGAGTAACTTCGAACCAATCTTTTACCTTGAAACGGTGTAAGGTCAACCTTTCTGGCACGCCCCCCACTTCAAACCATACGTGTGCAGTTGCCACTTGGAGATTTCCTGAGCGAACAACACCGTTCCGTTACACCACTTGAAAACCCCCAAATCAGAAATGGCAGAGATTCTTGACAAATCCAGCCAATTTTATGTTTTTTCTTAAACAAAAAAAAAAAAAAAAAAAAATGCAAATATTCTTTATAAATCCCACCAATTTTTTTTTTTTTTTTAAAAAAAAAAAAAAAAAAAAAGAAGAGTAAATTCTACCCATTTTATGCATTGAATCTTGAAATTGAGGATAATAGAAGAAGAAATCAAAAGAAGAGAATGAGAGATGGGTCTGGTGAGTCACGAGAGAGAACACCGACCTGCATCACCTTCACCGCCAGCAGTTCACCGCTGGCGACATTGCCGCCGACCACATCGGGCCTCGCCTTGCCTCCCGTCGCCGTCCGGTAACTACGCTGGCTAGTGTTACCGCCTTGTAGGTGAGTATCCTCTGCTCTCCCATGTCGCGACTGCTCTCTGCTAGTGAAGCAGTTCACCCCAGTTTTGAGTTTTGTCATAACGGTGGGTCAAAATTTGTGTTAAGAGGGTCAAAATTAATTTATTTCATGTTATATTTATTTCATTTTTACTGTTCGTTCTTAAAACATTAGTGTGAATCCAAAATTTTGTGAAATCGACAGTTGGATTAGATTATCTATTTATGTATGTCACGTATGCAAAAAATCACAATTATTCAACGATCAGTTTGTGAAAAATATCACTGTGAAAACTTATTGTACTTAGATATTTTAAAAAATAATGCAATTTTTTATATCAAGATGTTTAAAAATCTAACCGTTGGATCAATATGGTTTTTGGTATGTATGACCTATATAAGTAGGGTATCTAATCCAATGGTTGATTTCTTAAAATATTGGACCCACACTAGTGTTTTGAGAACAATGAATGAAAATAGTGGTAAAGCAAGCGGTAATAGGAACTTGTCCCTAACTTTTTATAGATAATAATTTTTCATTTAAATTTATAAATAATTTTTTTTTAAATAAACAAATAAAAAACAATGAAAAATATTTTATAAAATATTTTAAAAAAAATAATAATAAATCCAAAACCTTTTAAAAAAAATCATTAAAAAATCTAAAAAACATTTAAAATGTTTTAAAAATTATAGTAAAATTTTTTAAATTAAAAAGTGTAAAAAGTGCTTGTAAAATTTTAATAAATCAGTTTACACTTTATACTATAAGAATTAATGGAAATAATTTATAAAATAATTAAAAAATAAAATCTGAATGGTGAAATGAATTTTAGTAAAAAAGTAGAAAACATTTAAATTTTTTTAAAAATTATAATAAAATTCCCAAAAAAAAAAAATTCAATAGCAATTTTAAATTATAATAATATAATATTCAATATCAATTTTAAATTATAATAATATAATATTCAATATCAATTTTAAATTTTAATAAAAAATTAACACAAATTACTTTGAATAAAATTAATAACCATGAGTATTGAAGAATTTTAATTGATTAATAATCAGTGAAGACTTAATAACTTGAAATAAATGCACTAGAACTCTTTGAAAACATTAATATAAAGTACTGGAAGGTTAAGACATGCATATCATTGCTTCTGGGGGTTGATGTGAAAAAAAAAAAAAAAAAAAAAGTCAAGGTCGCGGCGCCCGATACTCGTTACGTAACACTCGATATCCCTTACACCTTTACCGTTACCGTTACAAGTCCGTTACCCAATACTTAAAACTATGATCCTAATGATGAATGTTCCTTAAATTAAACTTAAGGACTGATCCTTAATGGATCATTACCCTTTTAACACATTAAAAAAGTTGGTTAGGACTACCTATCTAGGATAGGAAATAGGATTTGGTACAAAGGAAAATAAAAAACTCATTCCAAAATAACTACTCCCAATCTCTGTTTTTCTGTTTTTTCTGTTTTTGTTTATATATATATATATATATATAATTTTTAAGAGAGCCTAGACAAGTGCTAAAGTTAAACAAGATAAGGCAACCCTCTCACTGCCCTAAATTAAAATCCCCCCAGGAGGTCAGAGACTTTAACCTAAGTTGTCTCCTTTGTTCCATTTTCTATATTTGTGCCCAGTAAGATAACCCACAGCAATGTTCATCAACATAAATGGAAAAGTAACTTTATACAAAAGCTGTTTGATTGTACATTTGTACCCAGCAAGTTACAAGTTGCCCAATGTATATAGTAGGTAAAAACATTACCAATAAGGAATAATTTGGATGTAAAGTGAAAGAAGGGATGCCTTTTTGCAAGAGGGGCCACATGGGAGCATCACTTAATATTCCCTTCTTCTTCTTTTAATGGAATTACAAGAACATGCTCTAACATCATAACATATCATGGTTCCACAGCAAGAACATGCTTTATTATATTGAAATGGAATTTTTATCTTTTCTTCTCTCTATAAGTAGTTAGAAGGGGAAAAAAAAAAACAGGGTAAGAAGGAAGAGCAATAATTTTCCACTCTCATGTTTATCCATATGGATTGTGGGGGACATCTTGGATTGATATAGTCAACTAAATTTTTGGAGAATATTTATCACTTCATCAAAGTTATTTTTATGACATTGTATTAAGAGCATAATAACTCAAACCTTTTAAGTAATATATTATGGTTTAATTGTTTTGATCAATGGACTAAAGCCTATAATAAAAAGTCATAAACCCTTGTAATAATAATTGGATTTCGTTCGCACAAAAATGACGTTAAGCTCCACTTAACTTGAAGTTGAGTTCGTTCTATCATTACTCTGAAATAATTGAATGAAAATTTAATCGAGATTGTGATAGACTTATAGAGAGAGATACCTATTTGGTGTTAGTCTTCAATTTACCTTTATATTGAAGAACTTGGATTTGCCTTAAGAATTATGAGCATTAGAAGATTAGTGGATATTCATGACAATACCATTTTTCCATGGAAAATGCTATACTATCTCTACGAGGTATCACTATAATTATTACTACAAGAGACAATTATAGTGAATTTTCAAAACTACCCATTTGTAATTTTCCCAAACTACCATCGTTTATCTCTTGTAGTGATACTTGTAGTGATTCGTTGTAGCAATGTATAATATTACTCTTTTCGATTATCAAGGACTTGTGAGTTTTATTTTTATTTTTAAAAAAATATTGGAATTAAATATTTTTTTTTTATTAAAAAAAAGAAAAAAAAAGACAGCCCCTACATGCCGAAGTCAACCATTGAAAAGATGGACTACACACATTCACCCGTGGCATCCAGAAAACCCAAATTCAAGACCAAAAAAGCTCCGGGTGAGAGCAGGCCACATGTTGCAATGGTACCAAATTAAGATTTAAACCTCTAATCTCTCTATAACAAGAGGTGTTGAATGTGATATTTGTAATTTCCTTTTATTTCATGAACATATGATCTATTAAGCAAATGACTGTATCATAAGGGCAAATACTGCTAATTTAAATTACAGATGAACATGATATTTTCTTTGTATTGCTATTTAGTATTCAGTCATTGGGCGTGGATAGCCAAAGCCATACCAAATGATCTAACGTGAAACACAACAATCAAATACAACAAAAATTCACAAATCAGCAGTCACCACCAAACCCAAACTCCCCCACACACTCAGAGAGAGGGAGAGAGAGGATAGAGAGGAGAGAGAGAAAGACCATGACCCATCTTCATAGTAAAGTTGAGCCACCGCCATTTCCAACAACCAAAAGTTGAAAGCTATCACAGCGAAAGGTTGACACGTGAATGATTGAAGACAACAATACAATACCCATTCACATAGACAGATAGATATACTTCAACGCATCATTTCATTTCATATATATATAGAGGAAAAATCTTCGGAGCATATCTCCGAGGATCAAAACCCATTCATTCGCCGGCGGCGAAGGGAAGTGGGTCAGATTCCGGCGAAACATGGCTGTTGTTAGTGAGAGGCCAGGCTTTGAAGGGAAGGGTTGGAGTCTGTGTCGAATGCCATTTTGGCAATCAAATAATGTTTCTTCTTCTTCTTCTTCTTCTTCACAGAGTTTTCGCCAGCACAACCATAGTCACCAATTTGGAGAGAGACCCAGTAATCTTCATTCCTCTGTCACAGTTTCATCCATGGCGAAATCTTTTCTTCCCCCTAGAAGGAGACTACGTCTCGATCCACCCAACAAGCTCTACTTTCCCTGTACGTATTATATGATTTATATATATGTTATACTTCGATTTTTTTTTTAAAAGTTGATTTTCATCTTTGGCTCGTGTTTAATTGATTTATCTATCATGTGTTATTGGGTTTTGGATGATTTAATCGATTTGGACTGTGTTTTTTAATTTATTTATTGATTTAGGTGTTTATGATTTGGGTCGTCTTCATTTAGTTTCCGGAGCTGATATTCTTGTTTGATTTGTTAACTTTTTCAGAGATAGATGGTTTTCAATTGTTCTTGATTGAGTTTTAGGCCCCAAAAGGCCAAAAGCTATCTTTGTTTAGTTATCTTCTTTGAGTGTTTTCATCAATGTATGTGGATAATTGGGTTGACTTTCAGTTGTTGTACCTGAATTGGGCTCTTGAAACTTGCTTCATAGTCTTGTGTTTTGGGTTACTTTTCTCTATTAGCTTTATTTGGGGATTATATATGTATATAAGGATTTGATTAGAATCATATGGTTTATCATGTTCTTGATATTTTCAAAGGAACCATAATGTGATAATTTTATATAAATTCCTTACAATTGCTGTTTGGCTGCAAGATTTGTTTGGCTTTCAGCCTGATTTGTTTCAACTTTGTTTCTTTCAGATGAACCTGGTAAACAGGTCAAGAGTGCCATTAGGATTAAAAACACAAGCAAGTCTCATGTAGCTTTCAAGGTATGGAATTTAGCTTCGTCAATTATTGTCCTTGTCTCCTGCTTTTGATGCTGATATTTGACTTTGTGTTACAATAGCCGGTATGTTTATTGTTGGTATTGCAAGTCCATAGATAAATTTGGATTTGGACTGGTTCCCTGAATCAAATTAAAATTACTTGCAGGTTGTAAATTTTGGCCGCCAATTCGGCCAAAATTTGGAAAGGTTTGAACAAGAAGGATGAAAATTTAGACTTTTCTATTGGTAGAGAATTTTAGGTGAAATTTGGCTCATTATTTGTGGAAAATTGGGTTGTATGAAGTGGACTGAAGCTGTGATAATTTGGGGAAATTCAGTTTCAGGCCCACACCCCAAATATTGAAAAAAGAAAAGAAATACCCGACTTATATAATTTTGGTATTAAACACTCTTTTCTATTTTGTTTTATTGCAAATCCTATAACTATCATGTTATGTTGTATTTTTCTTCAGGTAAATTACATGAAACCCCCTGAACTTCATAATTGAACAAATAATCTTCTAAATAAATAAACCTTCCTGTGCGCCATTAGAAAATTGAGGAAAATAGAAAATAATCACATGATGTCATTAAACCAATTTAATGCCTGAAATACCCCTTTATAATTGGTTTAGGCATTATATTTGATGGAAATGGAACATTTATAATTCTATATCCATAGTCTATTTTCGTGAGTTTTAATGGTTAAAATCAATTATAAAGGGGTAGTTCAGACATTAATTAATTTACTGGCATCACATGATGCTCACATCGTCTATTCTCCTCAAATTTCTTAATGGCAAGGGGGGCAAAAGTTTACAATTTCATAGTTTAGTGGGGGTTATTTGTTTAGTTTTGAAGTCTAGGAGATTTTGTGAACTTGATTAATTGTTCAAGGGGCTTATTTGTCCAATTTTGAAGTTCAAAGGGTTTTGTAAAACTGACCTATAGTTCCCCACGCCGGTGGGGTTGGTTGGGTGGGTGGGTTGTGTGATTTACCCTTTTTCTTAAGTAGAAATATTACATTACATTATGTTATATATGCCATTTACTACTACTCAATGGGACCATCCATCTAATTGGAGATCTTTTGGTGTTGATTCAGTTTCAAACAACTGCACCAAAGAGTTGTTACATGCGTCCCCCAGGGGGCATACTTGCTCCTGGTGAAAGCCTAATTGCAACTGGTAAAGACATCCTTCTTGATCTACCATTTTGCCCTCTTTGGGTTCTTTGCCTCTGTATTTGTGGAGAATATGGAGGGTTTGTTAAGTACAATGTTTTTGGTGAGAACCTCTTCCTCACACATGACTTAACTGACAGTGTTCAAGTTTGTCGAGCAACCGGAGAACAATGAGAAACTAGTGGATCAAAAGAGCAGGGTTAAGTTCAAGATCATGAGCTTAAAAGTTAAAGGAGAAATGGATTACGTACCAGAACTGGTATATTTTTCAGGCCCTTAATGTAATGTTTACTTCTGATTTTATATATATATTATCATGCCAGCATGCTTCAGTGAACTTATGTGGAATTTCTTGATCCTGATGGTAAACCTACTGTGTTTCTTATGATGGTAAACCTACTGTGCTTCTTGTAATTATCTGTCATCTTTGATTCTGCTGAGTTGGGTTTTAATTATTCTAGAAGTTAAATTTATGTTTGCTGACTTTTTTGTTGTCAAAATTTCACATTTTCTCATTAAACAAAAAAAGATAAATAAAAATGATAAGAAGAGTTAAGATACTGGAATTGATGTTTGTATAATCTTGCTAAGCTTACAGTTTAGTTGCACGTTACGAGTCGGGCCTGGGTAGCTGATGATGTGGACATAGTAGTAAATCCTATGAGTCAATTTCTGAAATCTTGGTTATTGGTTAAATTCAAGGCAATCAATTCATATTATATATCTAAATCCCAACTCTCCCCATTCCAGAACCAGATGCAGAACTAGCAAACCTTATCTCATCCATTGGAGGTCCATTCATGGATCAAAGTATGATCCAACAAAGGTTTGAGATAATGGCTCCCCAGGTGATGTCAACTGTCTATGAAGTGATGGCAAATTCTTGGGAGGCCAGTTGGTGGCTGGATATGGGCCTGTATTCTTCAATTCAGTATGATGCAGCATGATTATTCAATTTATTCTCAAATTTTTATGGTTCTAGTATTAAAATTCTTGCCTTGCAACTACATGATATTTCCCAATGAATTCTCAAATCTTCTATCATTCTTGAATCTGGATCCTGAAATTGTTGCATTGAATGATGGAAGGGTCCTGGACAAAGGTGTGGACAGGGTCTCTCACTGATCCAGAGTAATAAAATGCACTGGTGTATGTGTCTCTGATACAGGATTGTGTCCATATGGCTAGTAAATGCAAGGGACATTACTATCATAAACAGTACAATGAGAAAGTTTCATTCCTGACTGCCTGAACTTTCATGCTGGTGAACTTTCATGCTGGTGCCTCTTTCTTGGTTTATGACTGAACTCCAGCTCCAGTGGTTATCTTTCTTCCATCATTTCATTTTCTCCTCTGCTACTCTCTTTGAATAAATCGTTAGAGATATCTTTTTTCTTATATTATCTGTAATTTCTTGTTGGTATCAATAGTTAGTGCTGAAATTCTTATTTTATTGTACCAAAACATAAGTAATTTGCTGCTTTGTTATTGAATAAAAGACTGTATTCTTGAACTTGAATGTTTAATTGGACTATTGAAGGCTTTTTACTGTTTTTTTTTTTTTGCAACCTGAAGAATTCAATGTCCTTCAAATTATACTCAAGTTGAAAACTTTGTTATGTATGGGCCAACTTGAATAATGAATAAAATCTTCTGTTATAAACATCTTGATTATATAAGTTCTGCCAACTCTCTTTTAATTCTTATTAGAAAGTAGAGACCTTTCTGCTATATTGAAGCTGAAAAAAGTCTGTTTTTAACAATTTTTTCACAGTTTGATGAGCAAAAGGATCAAGTAGCAGTTGAGCAGATTTTGCGGGTTGTTTTCCTTGACCCAGAACGTCCTAGCCCTGTAAGTACTAATTAGGTTTAAATATCTCTAATTTGGTATGTGCTTGCACTACCATGCTTGTGTCATTCATGTGATCAAATTTTTTTAATGAATTTTGAATTAAAACACGGTCTGTTTTGGTTAAGGCACTTGAAAAACTTAAGAGACAATTGGCTGAGGCTGAGGCTGCACTTGAGGCGCGCAAAAAGCCTCCAGAAGACACAGGCCCTCGAATTGCTGGGGAAGGACTTGTTATAGATGAATGGGTGAGACATTGAACATTTGATGGATTTTTTTTTTCTTGACTGCTTGGGCTTCTGTAAATTTCTCCTTATACTTTTTCTTACATTTGTTCTGCCTCGTTTTTCCTTTCACAGAAAGAACGGAGGGAAAGATACTTGGCCCGGCAGCAGGTTGAAGGGGTCGATTCAGTGTAAAGTGTTATATACTTGTTCTGAGCACTTTTGCTTAAGCAGAAGTTTTATTATGCACTATTGAATTCTTCGCACATTTGTCTCCCCGCGGTTATGCAGCAGTGGCCAAGAGGCCCTGCAGAAGGTGAAATGGAAGCTTATTTTGTTGTCATAAAATGTGAGATAAAATGTATTTGGTTTAAGGCACCTGATTCTGGGCTCTTGCCCTTTTACTTGTAGATAGCCGGATTTTGATTAGAATGAAATTGTTATTTTTGGCTGATGAAAAGGCATTCAATCCTTACTGAAATACTTTGCATGTTATGACTGGTTATGGTCTTAATTTTCTGTGATTTGGACACCTCTCTCTCTCTCTCTCTCTCTCTCTATGTATGTGTATTGTATATGTATAATATACAATTTTGATCTTGTCAGCACGTCGTGACCTTGCTTCTGGGTATTCTTAACTGGATTTCTTAGTTTGCAAATTGGTTGTTATATATAGATAGATCATCATGAGTTTCTTTGGAAATTTTCAGAACTTGGAATAATTCAAAAGTGGTCTGCAAAAAACTTTGGCGGCCGAAATTATTTCAATTCTAAATTTCTAATGATCAAATTCGAAAAAAGTCAGGAACAAACATGATTATGTACAACACTGAAGAAATTGCAATTAGGTCGTAAAAGATTAAATTTTGGAACCAAAAAATCTTGAATAATTTAACGCACTTATAATCATTAACAGAAATAGAATGATTTCATTTACTGGGGATGCCATCACTCCCTTGTGCAAGTGGCCTAGTATATATATTATATATTATTAAACAACACTATCATCTTCCTCCTCATCGTCATCATCCAATTATTATTATTATTATTATATTATGCTAGCTTGAAAGCAGGCAAAAGAGCATCGGTAGCTTAGCTGGAGATTTGACTAGATGATGAAAAATCTTGTTTCATTAGTTAATTGCCTAGAACTAATGGGATATAGATTGAGATCTGGATTATATATATATATATATATATATACAGAGCTGATCGGTTGCAGTCCGGATTGCAAGTGGACTGCACGGCCATTTGGCTGTGCTTCGGTGGTCGGTTCCAAATTCCGACCGCTGGATATGATGCTCACCCTTTGCATGCCACGCCTGCAAAAAATCATGTCGATCCAACGGTCGGAATTTTGTAAAACCAGCCTTAAGCAGAGTGAAATTACCAAAGACTATATATAAATTTCATTCGTGTTTAAGGCTAGTTTTACAAAATTCCAACCGTCGTATGAATATGGTATCATTTTATTGTATGTGTACGTTTAACATAGCCTTGAAATGAGTTTAGGAATTGTAACAATTTTCACTGTCTTGTATGTGATTTCTGTAATGGTTCTATTTTGAAGGATAGATTTGTGCCATGGGAAACAGGACAAAATGACTCCATTTCCTTAAGACCTCCAAACATGCTCTCACTTGTTCCAACTAAAGTATAATGGCAACTTAGTTTAATAGTCAAAAGTGATAAATTATCATGTAGATAATAGAAAGTGGAAGATCTTATCTTTTAAAATACTAGAAATGGAGTGGGCAGACCCACTTAAATATATATATATGTGTATATATAATATATATGTTTATACATATCCTCTCACACAGGATAGGTATTTTGAAAAACCAACCGTTAGATTAGATAATATTCTTATGTATTGTCATGTCCGTCAAAAATCACAGTGATGAGACAATCGGTTTTCAAAATACAGTTCGCGAAACACTAACAGTATTTACCGTTGAATGTTATAACAATTGTTTAACAGTCTGTATTTTGAAAACCAATCGTTGGATCACTGTGATATTTGGCAGACATGACATACATAAGAAAATTAACTAATCGAACGGTCGGTTTTTCAAAACACCAATCCCAATGATAAGTTATTTTTAAATTAAGTTTAAGAACCGATTCTTAATGGATCATTTATTATATTGCCTGCTCAGAAAGATATTGCCTTAATTTCTTATGGAAGATTTATCCATTGGACTGGAGGTCTATTATATATCCTTGATGGAATGTTAAACGTTAGTCTACCATTTGGCCACAGATAGGATTCTAAATCAATCTTGACATTGATGTTTTTGGCCGTGGTGGAAAAACCATAGCAATGGTGATTGGAGAGCAATATGACAAATTTTAGGACTGTGTGATGCTTCATTTTTTTGTCGTATCAAGATATAAGTATTCAAAGATATGAGATAATATTAATCATTTCAACTTTTTATATATACCCACAATTTGATTATGAAGGGTCCCTTTGAATAAGTTGCTATTTCAAGTTTTTTATTTTTAAAAATTAAAAAATAATAATAATAAAGTTTTGAGTGCAAAAAAATTTAGAAATTATTTTTAGAAGTTGAGGTAGCTAATAAGAAATTATTACTCCCTCAACTTTCAAAAGTAACTACCAAAATTTTGTATTATAAAAAAATTATTAAAATTTTTAATTTTTTAAAAAAATTTAAAAGTACCAAAAAAAAAAAAAATAGAAAATAAAAACTTATCCAAAGGGCGTCCCTAAACATGTAACATGGTACACATGACATTTAATTACTTAATTAGGTTGTATTTGAGCCGATATGTTTAAAAATTTAATTATGATTCAAATGAACCTATTTAAACAGTTTTAAGAATAATTTGTCATCGTGTGCATATCATGTACACCAAATGACAGAAAAATATGGGACTAGTCTAGTGGTGAGGGTGTAGGAGGGAAAGAGTTAGGATTGGGGTAGGTCGAAGGGTCAAGAACATATCAATTCAAGTCATATATGTGGATTAACCTAAATAAAATATATTTATTACACGAATTAGATAGATTAACACAATTACAATCTAAATGCGATTAAAATTATTTTAAATTTACTAACCTTATGATAAATTCGAGTTGCATTCACAGATTTTGTCAAGCTTTGCCAAGCCTTGCTAGCTAATTTCACATAAGTAGGTGATAATTAAGTAGCTAATTCTTGAGAAAATTGATCCTTTGTCCTAGTCCATCATTTCCAGCCATTTTTTATAGGGGGAATTGGCAAAAGGTTCTATTTTAAAAGGAACTTGTGATATAAAGGGCAGCATCAATTATTATAATCATGAAGGGCAGGAAGTAATTTTGTAGAGAGAGAAATTGTGATATAAAGGGCAGGAAGTAATTGATCATTATTGTAGTGCTCTTAACCTAATTATAATCATGAAGAAAGGGGCCTTTAGTGGACCTCACTTTGAAAGATAGACAATGTAAAAGTGAGAGCGACCCACAAGCACTAAAGATAAAGTTGGAAAAGGATATGACAGCACGAAATGAAGGTGTATAGTACCACTTGGAATCTTCTTCTTATTCATTGTACAAAGACCCATCACACGCCCAATTGCACCCAATAGGATATCCTAAGGCCATACCTACCCCTCTCTCTCTCTCCACATTTTATGGAGTTGCTGCCGTTGGTTTTTCTCTTGGTTTTTCATCCTTCTAGTTTCTAAAAAATAATGATATTTTAAAAAACAAAAAAGTCATAGTTTTTTAGCAGTCAGTTTTCTCAGAAACCAACCGTTGGATCACTGTGATTTTTGGCAGACATAACATACATTATAGGGGTATCTAATCCAACGGTCAATTTTTAAAAATTTTAATCACAGATGGCTGTAGAGGAGGACACCTGATGCATCTTGCATCAGGTGCACCTTATAACAGCTATATATATCAGATGCCCTCTTGTAGAGTCACTTGAGGTGCAAATTTTAGAAAACTGACCGTTGGATTAGATACCCTAATCATATATGTCAGGCCTGTCAAAAATCATGGTGATCCAACAGTTGGTTTCTAAAAAAACTGACAGGATATCCCAATCATATATGCACCGGAAATGCTATTATCTTGTATAAAAACAAAATAAGTTAATGTTAATGATGAACATAACAGGATAATCCTCCTAAATATATATATACACAATTATATAATTTAGTTTTGGTGTGCTCTGACATACATAAAACCTATCCGTACTGTACATACGCCGGTACATGTAGAATACGAATGATTCTGATGGAGGAAAAAGAAAAAAGAAAAAGTGACTAGGAGAATAATTGAGTCCACCCTAGCACTTAGCACGTGACAACCTTACCATGGCTCTAGGCCCTCCTACGTGATACCCTTACCTTGGCATTAGGGCACTGGCTAAGTCCATCCGCAACCACGTGTCTCACTTGTCCAATAGCATCTCAGACTGATACAGGACAAGGACAGTATTATCCTCGATAATATATATTCACGCAATCACGCAATAGAACAAGTTCTGTGGGACCCACATCGGGAATAAAGGACTGATACCTGTTTGATTTCTATTGGCTGCATGGAATGAGTTTCGGATAACCCCGCCACTTGTCTCCTTTCCAAGCTTCAATTTCCCACTCTTATTGATTCAATTTATCGCGATAGCGATATTTATAAATTAGAGCACCGCTATTTCCATGATAAATTTGCATATTTCATTGTCTCCCAAGTCCCAGCGACAACTTTTTGTTTTTTTTGTAGAAATAGCAAGAAAAATGTTGAATCAACGGCTATTTGGGCTACATTTTTTAAATAATGTTGCCAAATGTTATCCGCACTCCACGTTTGACATGGTACTTTCCATTCACATGAATCATGCTGAAATTCTATTTTCACCTTTAAGTTTAAAAAAATTTAATTTTAATATATTTTTATATTTTACTTTTTCTTAACATCAGTTGTAAAACATAATTTGAAAAATCTTATGAATATTATTAATTTCACAAAGGAAATTAATATATTGTATTAACTGTATTTTTTTGTCATTTAAAATGTTATAATTTTGATTTTTTTTTTTCAAACCAACCGTTAAATCACAATGATTTTCGGCAGGAATGACATTTATAAGATGAATATTTTATCCAACTGTCGATTTTTCAAACTACGTTCCACAACCGAGCCCATGAAAGCATAGAATACCAAAATATATTAAAATTGATATTTTTTTGCTTAAAGGCAAAAATGAAATTTTGGCATGATTTAAGTGAATGTGTAGTGCATATAACATTTGCCATAATGTTAGATGAAAGTATGACGTGTTAATGCCGTATTATTTAATTTATATAACGTGAGAAAGTAGTGCTTTCATGTCAATAATTTTTTTTTAAAATTAAATAATATAGTTTATGTGGTGGTTCATATAACACAATAAATTCTCATTACAATTTATATGAACTTTTTGTACATAACACTATCTCCTAGCACAAGAAGTTAAAAAATTATCACCTACTGCGACAAGTGACAAGACCATATAATACTAGGAAAATATTTCTAACAATTGATTTAATGTCGACTCCTAATATAATAAATTGTCATTACAATTGATACAAATTTTTAGTTCAAAACAATGCCATATATGTCAGTGGAAAATTTGAGAAAATGTGAAGTGAAAGTAATAGCACTCCTATTAAAAAAAAAATTACTAAACTAATTTTTTTTTTTTAATAAATAAGTTTAGAATACATTAAAAAAAAGTTAAAGAAGTGAAGTGAAAGTATTTACATTTGACCGAATCAACTAGGATGATTTTTACAAATATCTCATTCCTACAAATATTATTATTTTTTAAAAAGGTTATTATTAAAAAGCACTCACTTCTTTCCGACTTTTCTTCTCTCAATAACCAAACGACTTTGAGAAAGAAAAGACCCCACCGTTACTCATATCAGCCATCAACTCAAGAGAAATTGCAGATAATATCGCTTTCGGACACTATCCGATAGGTCTGAGAAATTACCTCGAACCTCGTCTACCATTCAGATTCAAAAACCACTCTCATATGCAGTTTCTGGTTTCCGTTTTCCTGTTTCCAGTTTTACAAAACCGCTTATTACCTCGCCTTCTATAAATACATCTCTTCCCCTATCCATTTCGCAGTACTGAAAAACAAACCAAACAAAGCCTTACAAAGAGCAGAAACCGGAAAAAACTTAAAAACAAGTCGAAGATGAGTTATCTGAACAGAGTTTGGATGGCGGCGAGTGTTGCCGTCGTGCAAGGCCACACCGATCCGGGCTATAAATTGAAGTCCGGACTCAAATCTATTCACCTTAGTAAGCAGAGGCTTTCCTCTGCAAACGCCGGTAGCGAATCGTCGGATCTCCGGTCAGTTTCCGGCTTCCTTGGCTCCGATATTGGCTCTTTTATCGGAAGTGGGAACGGAGATGAGACGAGGAGACAAGGTGATGAGTCGCTACGGCAAGTTATGTATTTGAGTTGTTGGGGGCAGAGCTGAGCTCCGATCCGAGTTGATCGGAGGAAGTACTTTGACTTTTGCGATGGGCCTTCGCCGGCGGGAGGCGGAGAACGGGTTGGCCTGAGGATGGAGGTGGTGAGTCAAATATGTGAGATGAATTTATTGGAGGAGAGGGGAAGGAAACAAAATTGTATAAATATAAGACGGTTTTTTTAGTGGATTTTAACGTGAATATGTGCGAAAATGTAATTATTTTTGTGGTAAATTGGCAATAGACGGAGAGATCTTTTATTGTTAATCTACATCATCGACTCTGTGATTGATCTGTGGTTCTGTACTCTTCGCTTTAGAGATCAACCCAACACAATAATAATAATAATAAAAGAAATCTGTTTGGTTATCGAGAAAACTCCGGAGAAGTTGGGGGAAATCAGATTTCGAAGTTAATTCCAACTTAACGAATTCATTATTTTAGGCCTAGATGACTGGATTTTGTTTCTCGATCAGTAGTCACTAGTCGGTGCTTAATAATGGGAAATTTAAAAGTCCAAGTTTTGTTATTTTCCTCCTCCTCACATTTTCTCACCAACCAAACAATATCCGTTGAAGGATTGGACTAAGATCAATAATTGTGGAGTCTTGTTTAGGTAATTGGGATTATTCTTGAAGGTAATATTAGATGGACGGGAACATTCGTATGATCCCATCCGGTCCAGTCCATACGAATTTGATCCAACGGTTCTTATCAAATTTGATCGGACCATCTTTATGCTATAAACTTTAACGGTCCCCTTAAATTCAAATCCATATAGAAATATAGTTCAGTGATGAGATGCGTATTAAATTATTATTATTATTATTATTATTATTATTAATTTTTTTTTATAATTTAAATAACATTTTTACAAAATGTTGATAGTAGTATATATTTTAAGAAATTTGCAGTTAGATTGAATTTTTTTAAATTAAATTAATTGAAGATTAAGAGATATTTTATTTATTAATGTGAGATTATTATTGAACCTGTTCATAAAAATTCTTTCTTTTGATGTGGATATTTGGGATGAGATGGAAAGTGATTAATTGATTAAGTGCCTTTCTATTGTTATATTTTGAGCATAAGTAAGCTACTTTAGATTAATTTATAAATGAGTCCCACAAGCCTTTTGAAGTGAGTTCATATTGGAATTCATTCATCTCATAAATGAGATTAATGTATTGTATTAATAAGCTCAAAATATTAATGTTTTGAATAAGAAATTGTAGTTTAAAATCACTCATTTGAAAATGGTTGAAAGTGATAGTCATTTTTATCCCACATTGAATAAAAGTGGAAAGCTAGTGTGCTTATATACCTTAACACTGGACCTATAGGTTAGGCCCCAAGGAGTACCAAAGTTTTGTGAGGGGAGATAACCTACCCAAATTTGGGCTTGATCCAAACAACACGCGCGCGCCTGCCCACACTAGGTGTGGTCATTTAGATTAAGCCCATTATCTTTTTGGGTCAACCCAGAACCCATAATGACTATGCAGTTCTTCACAGAGTCATGTCTCTTTTGGTGCCCTTTTGCACTTCACGAATGAGCACCAGTTAGTCTATAAATAGGTTACTGCTCACAGAGTCCATTCATTCAATACATCACAGTTTTGCATTGTCTACATACATTTTTAGAGAGAGAGATATGTATTGTTCTGGTTCACTGTGTCTGCAGATTGCAGTACTTTTTCTGCAAACGTGATTATTGTATCCTGGAAGGCATACATCCATCAAACTCTAAGCACCAATAGGATTGACGTATTCTATCTTAAGAACAAAGTGTACAACACTTACCTTGATCAAGTTTTTTAAACTATATTTTGCTTCAGATTCTGCAAAACTTGTAAGTTATTTATTTTATTCATTCTACTTTTATTTAATTGTTACTTGAATAATTTTCTGGTTTGACAGAATTATTATTCAAGTAATATTCTTATATTTCATCTTATTCTTTATTAGAATTGGTATATAATTCTGTACTTTACGGAATTGATATACAATCTGATCTATTTTTTAAGTATTTGTTTGATACAAGATTATCCAATTCTAGATAATACAAATTTTTTATTTTTTTTATGAAAAAATAAATGGTTCATAAAAATCCATCTTGACCCCAACAATGGTTTGATGCAAATTGATTTGATTCACCCTCAAGTGGATGCACGAGTGGCCTAAAGAACTGCCAAAAAGTAGGAGTGGGAAAAAGAAAAAGTAGAAGTTGCACCATGAATGATAATCAAAAGAAAAGAAATCAAATCTTCAAATCCTATAACCCTATATCTATTATTTGCTCTCAAATAAGTTGTTAATGGGTCCCCTTTTTTCTGTTTTTGTTTTCTTTTTGGCTTTTTTTAATTATATATATATATATATATATATATATATATATATATATATATATATATATATTTAAGATAATTTTTCTTATAATTAACTCCAGTTTGTGATGCTGTGTTTGGTGCACGAGAAGGTGATACTTGCTTTGGTGTAACTCAGTTGTTCAATCTTACTGCTGACTTCTTCAGTGAGAATAATCCCAATATCAATTGTGACAAGATTTTCGTGGGTCAGTGGCTTTGTGCAGACGGTTTTCTTAGCTAAATTATAAAAGAACACGTGTTCACGAAGCGGAATATCAAGGCGTGCTTAAAATAAAAGGAAATGAATGATCTTCATTTCCTCATTGTATTATTTATTTCCTTTGTGTTACTGGCTGTTTCATTATCTATATGTCACTTGCCATCCTATCATCCAATATGCTGTTTCATTATTTATTTCCTTTATGTTACTGGCTGTTTCATTATATATATATATAAAGGAAGTCTGAGGTCAGGCCGGCCTCATTTAAAAAAAAATACGGTCACCCCATTTTGGGGGTGATGCAAGTCACAGTTTCACATTTCGACCGTTGGATATTCTATTCAGGCAGTGCTTGTCATGCCTGCTAAAAATCACAGTGATCCGATGGTTGGTTTCTGAGAAAAATGACTTGGAAAAAAACTGTCATTTTTTTTATTATTTGAATAGCAGTTTTTTTCAAAGTTAATTTTCTCATAAACCAACCGTCAGATCACTGTGATTTTTTGCAGGCATGACAAGCACTGCCTGAATAGAATATCTAACGGTCGAAATGTGAATCTGTGACCTGCATCACCTCCAAAATGGGGTGACCGTATTTTTTTTTTAAATAAGGCCGGCCTGACCTCAGACTTCCTATATATATATATATACAGGAGAAGAACACATTGGAGTACTTAATTGAAAAACTTGTTTCAAACTATTGTATGAAGTGTAGTAGCATTAAACATCGATTGCAACAATAATCTATTAGCCTGAAGGTCCATTGGAATTAGCTCTACCTAAAATCACTTTTGGGGAACTATTTTTTCATATATATTTTTTTTAGAGTTAACTCCAACTTATCTCTTCATAAATCAAAATTTACATATTAGAAATAATTGTGGCAAAAACTAAGGAGGCTAGCTTCATCAACCATCCTATCATCTCTTAATTAATCATTTAGAAATGATTATCAGCCAGCCCCAGCCCGGCCATCTCATAAACCAAGAGGAATTTTGAGCTCTAAAAAGTGGTTTTAAAAAGAAAAGATCATACAAACGGGGCCTTAGATCAAGTGGAATTTTGGACTCTAATTAAAAGTAATTATACATAGTCGAAGCTAATCCAAACGAGACCTAAGACCGAAATTGAGCATGCAAGCTGCTAGGGTTCAAGGCGATGAGGGTTTTAAAGCCAGCAACAGTATACAAAAGTGGGAATTGATTAAAGTTTGAAATAATTTCGAAAATCATTAATTTTTTGAAATCAAACAAGAAGTAATGAATATTCACACCAAGCTTATTGCTTGGTGTATAGTGTTTGCACTAAATTAGGTATTAAGACGTGCCAGAGCTGCTTGGATTCAAGTGTTCAACCAATCTTTACTCCCAGCGCCTATTAATCAGTCGAAAGCTAAAATCAAACAAGATTTGATTTTTTGCCAACTAATAAATTAAACCAATAGACGATTGAAATTGATCGAAGGTTGGGTTTGTTCCCTGCAGTGACAGATTTTTTTCAATAATTTTCTTTCCGAACTCAGAAATGGAAATAGAAGAAATTTAATCAACTTAGTCATATATATTGAAATTAAAATTGATAAATACAAAATTAGAACTAGGCTAAGAGATGATATCTAGACATTTATGTGTTGTATAGAGATAAATAACATAAATTATATATGTACTCGTATTCATAATTGCAAACTTCGTACTCGGATTCATAATCGTAAGTTTCTTTCTTGACCCTCTCTTTAAGATACATTATGATTCAGTCATTTGGAATGAGTAATATGAATGTCTTTTATAGGCAAAGAGGACCAGTTTCAAAATACATGCAATCAGTGGCGGAACCTGGAGAAAAGTTTAGGGGGGCCAAGCCCCTTACCAACCTTTCCCCATCATGCAAATATCATATATATATATATATATATATATATATATATATATACACATTAAGGAAAGTCAAAAAGCTAGGGGGGCATGGCCCCCTTTGGCTATGCCTTGGTTCCGCCCCTGCATGCAATTATAACTCCACTTACTCATAAATTCAAAGAAATTTAGAAATCACTTTTCTATTGACCAATCTAGCTAGATAATTATAGGAATACATTATCCCATTAAACCAAGGGCGAAACCAGGAATCCTTTTCAGAAGGGGCAAATTTTAATTGGTTGTTACTACTTTATCCTAATCCAAAAAAAATAATCTTTAAAACGATTTTGTACAAATTTTTTATTGTGTTAGATTGAGGTAAAAAAAATTATAAAAATTTATGATTCATAGATACAAACATGTTTTCTACCAGGTGCACCTAATGCAACTTACATCAGGTGGCCTTCTTTAGGATCACTTTCATTACATATTATGAAAAAGTGACGGTTGGAGTGGATACCCCTCTCATGAATGTCATGTTTGCCAAAAATTACAGTGATCCAACGGTCGGTTTCTGAAATAACTAACTATGATAAAATGGTAACATTTTGGTGAACAAAAATGTCACAGTTTTTTGCAGTGAAATTTTTCAAAAATCGACCATTGGGATGAAAATATGATGCAAATTGCACCAGGGGCACCTAATAGCATGTCTTTCCTTTGATATTTGTTAAACCACATTTCATTTCATTATATTTACAATTGTCCTTGATGGAATCTATCTTTTAAAAGTATTGTATGATAGCTTCTTCATTAACGCTATCAAATATCAATGTTTCTCAAAAAATATAATTAAGCCATCATTCATGATCAATTGATCTCCTATTTTGTTACATAATTAATTTTTTATAATCTTTATAGCAAAAAATGTTCCCTTCATAATGACAGTCGCAACTAGTATAAGGAGGAAAAGTAAAAAGTACGTAAAATTATCTAATTAAAAGGTCCTAAGTTTAGAGCTTTCCAATTTTATAGCATGAAGGGCTTGAGATTTTGAAATTTTTTTGTCCATTTGTTTTGTTAAAAGGAGTCTTGTACCTAGTATTATAAAAAGCTTATAATAGGAACTTATGGATAGATAATCCAAATAAAAGTAAATAAGAAAAAAAATGAATAGGAAAATAAAATGAAAGGGTAAAACAAGAATTGAGGGGAGGAATATACAAAATTTTAAATTTTTATAGAGTATAATTTTTTTTAAAAAAAATTCAGGGGTGGCATTTGCCCCTCCTAAATCCCATGCAGCTTCGCCCCTGCATTAAACCCACTATTTATTAATAAATAGGCAAAATTATTCAAAAGTCTCTCAAATCATGGATGTACACCATGAAGGACATGAATATCCCACTAAGTCCTTAAGATTTAAAAATATTTGTTTTAAAATCTAAAATGCCATTAACTCAAATTATTATTGTCCGTGTTTAATCTTAAATATCTTTCCCAATCTGCTTGCTCGTCATCTTCGTTCTCTCATGCACCACCACGAGAAATGGAGGAGAGTTCTACTGCTGCTTTTCAATCCATGGCTATAGCTTTGTTGCAGCCACATGGATGAGGCTCTGGCAACTTCTGTAATTTCTGCAACGACCTGATCCACACCATTTGTGACCGCCATGGCTAAGAGCTTTCATTGTACGCTGTGATCCACCATCATCGACGACAACCAATCCTTAATCGTCTCATCATCACGAACTCCATGATTTTGTTGATCCTGCTTCCGTTTCTGCTATATATAAAAGCTTCTGATAAGGGAAGGATGAGGCGTCTTATAAAAACCGACGTCATAAATATCGGATCATGGCCGATGATACGAGATCAGTTACTATACGAAGATTACGCTAGTCAAAAGGTCAAAGGTATAGCTGGAAGTAACGGCCATGCAAAGAATCCGCAGTATCAGCTATATATCAGGGAAATCAACTACAATTCAGGAGGAAAAGAAGCTCGAATAAACGAAGGACACACCCTATTTAAGGAGGTAAAAAACACAAACAAAGGGAGAGGAAAAACTCTTCGTTTTTTGAGTTTTGAATACTAATTTGATCGTCGGAGGGTTTTCGCCGAACTAAATCCGGCCTCCCTAACATTGTTTTGCAGGCTTGAGACTCGGCGGTCGGACATTCGCTGAAACTTGCATCATCAGCTGGCGCCGTTTATGGGAATCTTAGCAAAAAGCCTTTTTCCGATTTCCTTTATTGATCATGCCGATCACGAGATCTCAAGCATTGGTGGAAGGTGAAACGTCAACAAGGATTCCCATTCAGAATCAAGCAGCGGAAGATGAAATGCGCGATTGATTTCGGGAAATGGCCACTGCCATGGAAAAAATCATGAAGCAAAATGAGGCTGTCTTAGCTCAAAATGAGGAACTTCGGCGACAGATCCAAGGGCGAGCAATCGTACAGGACAAGGGAAAATCCATGGTAAATGAAGCCGACCACCCAAAATCACAACGATCGGCTGCACCAAGTAAAAGTAACATGATGAGAAGTGAAGGGATTCATCAGCCTCGAATAAGATCTGAAGTGAAACTTAGGAACGAGCAGTGTTCTGGACCGGGGCAGGAACAATATTCTGCTTCTCGGAGGGATAGAGGCACTGAGGATGGATCACGGAGGAGAAGAGATAGAAGCGTTGAGGTCCATTTTGGAAAAGATCTGTGGGAAACAGAGGTTCAAAAGAAGAAACCGAGATCAACTCATCAGAAAAAGACATTGATATACGAATGAAAGATATGGATGCTCGGCTGGAAATATTACTTGAAGCAGTGAAGGAGAAAGAACCTCTGGGAATAAAGGAGTTAGTCCAGTCAACCGACTCACCATTCACTCAACGGATATTAGATGAGCAACCACGCAAGAACTTCAAAATGCCGAACGTTGATGTCTACGATGGAACTACAGATCCAATCGACCACTTGGAGGCATTCAAAGGAGCGATGATTTTAGAAGGAGTGTTAGACGCTATAATGTGCAAAGCATTCTCGATTACGTTAAACAAAACGGCAAAACGGCGAGAGACTGGTTTAAAACCTTGAGGCCGGGAACGATCCACAGTTTCAAACAACTTAGTGAGGCTTTCGTAGCCCGCTACATCGGAAATCGGAGGAGGAAGAAGACAATTGCACATTTGTTCAGTCTAAGGCAAGGGAAGGAGGAAACTCTAAGCAGGTATTTACAGCGGTTTATAGCAGAGACCCACGAGGTAGATGGACTAGATGAAAAAACGGCAGTTTTCGCACTCACAAACGGGCTCCGGGCTGGACGTTTATTTTATTCCCTGACAAAGAACCCTCTAGCAACTTTGGCAGCCCTGTTAACAAGGGCTGACAAACATTCAATAGCGGAAGAGATGACGAACGACAGAAAGGCAAAAGAGAGGGAGGAAACAAAAAAAAAGGAGATCGGGTAAAGACAGAAAATGTGGAGCAACGACCTAAATTTGATGAAAATAAGAGGGAGATGAAGCATGACAAATTCGACAAACATCGGCGATTCGGAGAATACACACCGCTGCGGGTGCCTGTCAGTGAAGTTTTCCTCGAAATCAAACGAAAGGGATTAATACGTTGGCCGAAGAGGATGACTTCCAACCCCGGATATCGAGATAGCAGAAAATACTGCGAGTTTCACAAAGACATCGGCCACACAACCGAAGATTGTGCAGATCTTAGAAATGCGGTGGAAGAATTGATCAGGAAAGGACAATTGAAAGAGTTCCTACAGAATAGAAGGGATCGTTCTGAACCAGAAAGGAAGGAAGACGAGCCTAGACTCACAAACCGACCAACATGGGCGGAAATAAATGTAATACATGGAGGATTGACAATCCGAGGGGAGACAAGGTCGTCCAGAAAAGCACACGCCAGAGAAGTGAGGAGGAGCCCCCCAAGGAAAGTTATGATCGTAGAAAATACGATGAAAGACCCTGTTATCAGTTTCTCCGATGACGACTTATCAGGCGTTCATCGGCCACACGATGATGCCCTGGTCATATCTGTTATCATAGCCAACCATCCTGTTCGCAGGGTGTTGGTGGATACCAGGAGCTCAGCTGACATCCTGTTCAAACAGGCATTTGACAGAATAGGTCTGGATAAGTCTGTTTTAAGACCGACCACCGAGACTCTCATTGGTTTCATAGGGACGTCAGTAGAAGCCCTCGGGTGGATCACATTACCAGCAACAATTGGAGAACTGCCGAATATAAGTACTGAAATGATTAATTTCCTGGTCGTTGAATGCCCGACAGCATACAATGTAATAATTGGTCGACCAGCACTTGGCCAATGGAGGGCAGTGGTATCGACATATCATTTATCCCTGAAATTTCCTTTGTCAACGGGGAAAGTAAGGACACTGAAAGGTGATCAAGGGGTTGCACGGGCTTGCTATTCAATAGCCTTAAAAAAGTCAAAGGATTCATAGCAATTACTGAAAGGTGACCCACCCGCCAAATTACCAAGCACTGAAGCCGGGAATGAATTTGCAGAAAGAGAGCCAAAAGTCACCGATGGAAAACCAGCAGAAGAAATAGTCAAGATACAAATCCATCCTACTATGGAGAATAGAACAACCCAGATCGGAGCAAGCCTGAAAGGAGAACAAAGGGAACAAATAGTAAAGTTATTGAAAGATAATTATGACCTATTTGCATGGTCGCATGACGAGATGCCTGGAATTCCACCATCGGTCTCACAGCACAAGCTGAACATCGACCCAAATTACCGACCAGTAAAGCAGAGAATGAGAACTTTTGCCGAGGAGAGACATCAGGCAATCGACGATGAGGTAAAAAATCTCTTGGAATAAGGTTTTATCAGAGAAGTGGATTATCCAAAGTGGCTTGCAAATCCAGTCGTTGTCAAAAAGAAGAATGGGAAATGGAGAATGTGCATCGACTTCACTGATTTAAATAAAGCTTGCCCCAAAGACAGCTTCCCTTTGCCGAGAATAGATCAGTTAGTCGATGCAACAGCAGGGCATGAATTGTTGAGCTTCATGGACGCATATTCAGGATATAACCAAATACCAATGCACCTAGATGATCAGGAGAAAACAACTTTCATTACTAGACGAGGTACGTATTGTTATGTAGTAATGCCTTTTGGATTAAAAATTGCAGGGGCAACATACCAACGACTAGTAAACAAGCTCTTCAGAGAACTTCTAGGAAAAACTATGGAGGTTTACATTGATGATATGCTAGTAAAGAGCCTGGAATCAAAAGATCATGTCTAGCATCTAAAGGAGTGCTTTGCCATTATGAGGAAGGCGCAAATGAAGCTCAATCCAAACAAATGTGTCTTCGGAGTCAGCTCGGGACAGTTCCTCGGCTTTATGGTGACTAAAAGAGGAATTGAGGCAAACCCGGATCAGATCAAAGCTCTAGTCAGTATGAGTTCTCCAAAGACAATAAAAGAGGTACAGCGATTAACAGGGAGGATAACAACTTTGAATCGATTCATTTCAAAAGCCTCAGATCGAAGCTTGCCTTTTTTCAAGATTTTGAGAGGAACTCAAAAGTTATAGTGGACAGAAGAATGTGAGAAGGCATTTCAAGAGTTGAAAGATTACCTCGGATCCATACCGATGTTATCAAAACCATCGTTGGGAGAACCTCTGTATCTGTACCTAGCAGTTTCCCTAATTGCAGTAAGCTCAGCCTTAATTCGAGAAGAAGACGGGACCCAGAAACCTGTTTATTACACCAGCAAAGTCCTCTTGGACGCAGAGACCCATTATTCAGAAGCCGAGAAGATAGCTTTGTCACTCGTCGTGTCAGCAAGAAAGCTGCGACCGTACTTCCAAGCCGATCCAATCATCGTCCTCACAAACTTCCTGATGCGGACGATCCTGTATAAACCGAGCACTTCAGGTCGACTACTCACTTGGACAATAGAGCTGAGTGAGTTCGATATTGAATACAGACCGAAGACAGCTATTAAAGGCCAAGCAATAGCTGATTTTATAGCCGAATTGACTAGACTGGGAGGGGCAAAAGCCGAGCTGACTAAAAACAGAAAAATATTTTGGGATCTTTATGTTGATGGGGCAGCAAACAGCCGAGGACAAGGGGCGGGTGTAGTGCTGAAAATGCCTGAAGGAACAATGTTCGAACATGCTTTGAAGTTTGTTTTTCAGGCAACCAACAATGAAGCAGAGTACGAAGCTATCCTCGCGGGGTTAAACATAGCTGAAGCAGTCGGGGCACAATTTTTGCGGGTTTACAGTGACTCACAACTAGTTGTAAACCAAATTAAAGGTGGATACGAAGCGAAAGACCCAACAATGATGAAGTACGTTGCCAAAGTGAAGGAAACAATTTCGAATTTTTCTGAGGTTGAGATCATACAAATTCCAAGGGATTGAAACAGAGGAGCAGATGCTTTGGCAAATCTTGCATCTTCGTTGGAAGGAGGTAACGCTAAAGTCATCACAATGGATGTTATCCACAAACCCGCCATAGAAGAAGCCAAAGCAGAGATTTTGGCCATTGACGAACCAGTCACGTGGATGGACCCAATCCGAAAGTATATTGAGAATGGAGTTTTGCCCGAAGACAAGGATGAAGCAAAGAGGATTCGGACTCGGTCGGCTAGGTACATTATAATCCGAGGAATTTTATATCGAAGATCATTTTTCAAACCTCTACTTCGGTGCGTGAGGGAGGAGGAGGCCGAGTATGTGCTACGGGAAATTCACGAGGGGTGTTGTGGAAATCATTCCGGGGTAAGAAGCTTGGTCCAGAAAGTCGTCAGGTAGGGATATTATTGGCCGAGGATGGAAGGACATGCTCGAGAAATCGTTAAGAAATGCGATAAGTGCCAACGCTTTGCATCGTATATACACCGACCTCCATCTAAACTTATCCCAATCCCAAGTCCTTGGCCCTTCTCATAGTGGGGAATGGATATTGTCGGACCATTACTGGAAGCCCCAGGGAGAAAGAAATTTTTACTTGTAGCGATTGATTATTTCACCAAATGGGTGGAAGCTGAGCCGCTAGCCAGAATAACCGAGGTAAATACTAAGAAGTTCCTGTGGAAAAATATCATTTGCAGATTCGGGGTACTTGCAGTCGTAATAACTGACCGAGGAAGACAGTTTGATAACCCGGGCATTAGAAATCTGTGCAGTAGTTTGAACATCGGATTACATATTGCAACTCCTCAACACCCTCAGTTAAATGGGCAGGTGGAAGTAACAAATAGAACAATTCTCCGAGGGTTGAAAACAAAACTAGATAAGGCAAAGGGGAAATGGGTCGAAGAACTACCGAGCATAATATGGGCCTATCATACAACACCTCGGCAGGCAACTGGGGAGACGCCTTTCTCTCTTATGTATGGATCAGAGGCCATGATCCCGGTAGAGATTTGCCTGCCATCCCCGAGAGTAGAAACTTTCGACCTAGGTCAGAATGCAGACGAGCTCCTCCTCAACCTAGGCCTTATTGAAGAGAGGCGAGAAAAAGTACGACTAAAGATCCTAGCCTACCAAAAGCAAATGAAAATGAATTTCGACCGATCAGTTCGTCCAAGAACTCTTCAAATTGGAGACCTCGTCCTCAGAAAAACTACGGAAGCAACACGGGAGCAAGGAGTTGGGAAGTTAGGAGCCAATTGGGAAGGACCATACAAAGTTATCGGCAAAGTGAAGGAGAACACATTTCAACTAGAAGACATGGAAGGAAAAAAATTGCTGAATGCCTAGAATATGAAACATTTGAAAAAATACTACCAGTAAAATCAGTTCTTAATAAAATTCTGTCTTTCTCCTATATTTGTTTGATTAATTTTATTTATTTGCGAGCAAAAATTAACCTTTGCAGAATAATATCATTGTACTTAAAACTCCACAACTAAAAGAAGAAGCATTGAGAGCCAAGACCCTTGAGAAGTCGACCTCAAAGGAGTCAAGCACAATGTAAACTTAAGTTATTTAGGTCGGATAAATCCCGACCCAATCATCTAAGCATCAAAAGATGACGATGAGTTAAGTTAAGCATCGTAAAGATGACGATGAATGAAGATTGCAAATATAAGAGATTTCATATTAACTTGTTCATTAATTCTTCAAAAGGTTACATTATATAGGTGTCAACCATTTACATTTCCAAAATTAAGACACACAAAAAGAACGAAACATCAAACAAATCCGAGGAAGGAACTGCTCAACGGCCAGAAAGTTGTGGTGGTTCGGTGTGAAGAGATAGAAACTTCAAGAAGAAGAAACTGCTCAACGGCCAGAAGAGTTGTGGTGGTTCAGTGTGAAGAGATATAAACTTCAAGATGAAGGAGCAGCTGAACGGCCAGAAGACTCTGGAAGATCAAGATCGGCCTCAGGAAGCAGAGGATCTTTCTCTATATGCCCTTCTTGGTCAACGGATTGAATAGGAGGAAGAACTTCATCGTCCTCTTCATCATCGTCGTAATCTTCAAGATCAGCAAACTCCAAGTCGGGAAATTTCTTTTTAGCCGCAGCTCGGCAGGAGTCAAAACCGGCACCAAACTGAGATACGACATCATCCCTACAGGCCTTGGCCATATCCTCAGCTTCCTTAAGAGCTTTCTCTAATCCAAGACAACGATGTTCAGCCGAAGATAATCCTTCAGTCGCTTTAATTATTGACTGCTCCTTCTCTCTTAACATTTCTGCGTCCTTTTCCCGAGAAGCTTTGAGTTCAACAACTTCAGACTTCAAGGGAGGAATCTCTTCTTCGATTTTCTTTTTCAGCAAGGCAATCTCCTCGTCTCTCCTCCGAAGCTCTTCTTCCATCTTCACCACGGTCTCAGAAAGAGAGCGGCTCTTCTTTGTGGCCGAATAGAGTCTCATCACCACACCATGACAAAGGATCATAGACTGGACAAAGATGGAAAGAATAAATGGAAGTTAAAAAGAGATGGGGGAGAATGAAGGGGGATAGCAGAAGGACTTTTCTCTTACCCGTGCCATCTGGTGAATTGCCTTAAGACTCAACTCGTCTGACGCAGAAGAAGACACTTGCTTCTTATCAGCCGGAAGCACAAAGGAATTGACTCGCCTATAAGCCACATCCCTGTCCCTAAGAGCAGACTCTTTGGATGATATATCAACAGTAACAGGCTGAGGAGGTAGTGCAACCGACTTCCCCTTATCAACTGCGGCAATAGGAGAATCAACAGAAACTGGGTCCTTTGCCACGTCAGACGAAGCAGGGACTGAGGAGACCTCGGGAGGAGGAGGAGAAGAAGCCAAGGCAGGAGATTCGATCCTCGGCTTTTTAGATGGAGGAGGTTGAGACGAAGACGAGCCCCCAGCTTTTGACTTAGAACTCTTCGTCTCTTTCCAGAGGGCTTTGTAGTTTTGCTTGGGCGGCATCTCGTCTTCAGTGGAAGAATCTTCAGAATCAACAGCAATTGCCCGAAGAGGATATGCTGCGATTGCCTCTTTGTATTGATATGAATAATAAAATTCGGATACGAACGTCGGAGACAGAAGACGGCTCCTCCTCCGATCTTCAAGATTTAGGATCACGTCAACCTTCCGCTGAGACTCCTCGGGTAATTTCGGAACTCGCCGGAAGCGTTTAAATTCTGCAAAACGAGAAAGATTATAAAGACCAAGTATATTATAAAAGGATTATTCTTGAGAAAGTGACGAAAGGAAAAAGAAAAAACACCTGGGGGAGCCCAGATCGTAGGGACGAAGACATCATGAGCTTCTCCAAGAGCAAACTCCCACTAGCCGCTAAGAAAGAAATACCTCCCTTTCCAGTTATGGACTGAGGAAGGATTCCCAAAGATTAGCTTTCGGCCAGCTCGCGACCAAAGGTAGACCCACCCATTGTTGGGATTGGGACTATTCCTCGGGGATACACAGTACAGTAATTCGTCGGTCGTTACTTCCCAACCTTGGGATCGCCACAGGATAATGGCCGCTAAGATATCTCTCCAACAGTTTAGAATAAGCTGGGCCGGACAGAGTTTTAGCTCGGACAACAGACGCCTAACGACTGGTTGAAGAGGAACTCTAAGACCGGCGTCAAAGAAGTGCTCATAAAATACGACCTCTCCAGGACGAGGGCTACTAGCTCGATCATTATCATTGGGAAGACGAATTCTAACAGACTGAGGAAGGCCGAACTTGGCCCTTAAATTCCAAAAACGCCTCGCGTCAATCGTACATGGGACCTGATCAGCCACAACATTATAGGGGTTTGACTCAACATCCATTTCTTCTTCAACGTCCACATCTTCGTCTATAGGTCGGTCATCTAACCCTTCCCTAGAAGTCTTAGGGAAAGAAGGAGACGCACGGGGACCACCTACTGAGGAAATTACTTCCTCATCCTCGAACCTATCTACAATCCTAGTGGTAGCGCGGGGTGGAATATCTACAGTTCTAGGGGACACCTCGTCCTCAGAACTCCGGCTACTAAAAGCCAAACGACGTGAACGTCTCATTCCTCTTTAAAAGAAAGAAAGAAGACACAGAACCATAAGAAAAAAAATGAGAGAAAGTAAAAGAAAGGGAACAAACGACTAAGAAAACGAGGAATACAATAGTAAACGGAGAATACCTTTAAATTTTGGAGCTGAAGATTGGCAGACGAGAACGAAGACGCGAACGTTCAACTGAAAGAAAATTCACTTTCGAAACAACTGGTACTCGAAGTTTTCTGGCTATGGAGTTTCTTCGAGTTTGAAGAAGAGAAACAATGATCAAAATAACCAAAATGGAAAAGATGCATTTAAATACGGTACACAAACGATTGGGGTCCGGCCACGTGGCAGCGATTAAAAGGCTTGAATTTGAAAAGACCCACATCTTTTCAGTTTCCCCCCCCACATTAAATGCAAGCGTGCCAAACGTCACATCTGTTTCAAAATTCGAAACGCCGCCGCTCCGTGCTTTAAAGATATAATGATATCTCATGTATGGACTGACACGTGGAAATTTTTGATATCCTCGGTTTTTTGATTATATATTTCCTAATTCAACATATATTGAACTAGAGAAATAGGGGGCTTCTGATAAGGGAAGGATGAGGCGTCTTATAAAAACCGACGTCATAAATATCGGATCATGGCCGATGATACGAGATCAGTTACAATACGAAGATTACGCTAGTCAAAAGGTCAGAGGTATAGCTGGAAGTAACGGCCATGCAAAGAATCCACAGTATCAGCTATATATCAGGGAAATCAACTACAATTCAGGAGGAAAAGAAGCTCGAATAAACGAAAGACATATCCTATTTAAGGAGGTAAAAAACACAAACAAAGGGAGAGGAAAAACTCTTCGTTTTTTGAGTTTTGAATACTAATTTGATCGTCGGAGGGTTTTCGCCGGACTAAATCCGGCCTCCCTAACATTGTTTTGCAGGCTTGAGACTCGGCGGTCGGACATTCGCTGAAACTTGCATCATCAGCTTCTTATGAATGAAATAGAGCAGCAGCGGTGAGATGTTGGATCAGCAGTGATCTGTGGTGATTTTTTCCTTTTAGCGTAGGCTGACGTCGGCGATATAAATATTGTCGGATGATCAATTGCAGGGCCGGCTGCTTTAGGCCCCCATTAGCTATAGGAAGAAAAAAAAAAAAAAAAAAAAAAAGCCCCTCTCCAATCTCCATAGTCCATATATACCACCTTCCAGCAAAAAATAAAAATTCCTTCTCCAAGGCTCCTCTCCATAGTCCATATTTAGGATTGGGCTAGACTTATAGTTTGAAGATTGGCCCAAATTTTGATTTCTAAAGCCTGTGTCGAAAGTTTGAAACAAGCCCGCCTTCCGCCATATCAGAATTCGGAATTCTAATTATTTGTAGTTTCCCCTGTGCCGAAA
Source organism: Hamamelis virginiana (assembly GCA_017140935.1). Lineage (NCBI taxonomy): Eukaryota > Viridiplantae > Streptophyta > Magnoliopsida > Saxifragales > Hamamelidaceae > Hamamelis > Hamamelis virginiana. The sequence goes on along the minus strand of JAESVK010000298.1, from coordinate 85,179 downwards.
CTTTCAATAGAAAGTTTGAAGATTACCTTATCTTTTTGACTTTTTGGCATATGAAAGAGACTTTTTGTCTCCCTTTCTTTTTTCCTGTTCTCTCTTTATCCCTTTCCCCTCATTTAGATTGGCTGATTACTTGTCTCTTGTGGGAAAATATATTTATATATATATATATATATATTGTTTCTCCATCTCTTACCCTCTGGTTCCTCCCTAGAGTCTCCACTCTCCAAGGACCCTAACTTGAAGAACTCAAAGAAAGCAAGTAAGCAACCATTTTTTTTCTTTATTGTTATCCTTTTGTATTCAATTTACTATTATTATTATTTATTTGATATGGGATTTAAATTTTTTATTTAGGATTTTAATTTAGGAATTAGGACTTCATATTTGCTTGGTAGTATAGTATATTATTGTCCTTTGTTATGAGATCGAGATTTTTAGATTTTGATTTAGGACTTTAGACGTGCTTTTGTATTAACTTCTTATTACTATTTTTTTTTTAATTGAAACATTATCATATAAGAAATAAATTTTGATATATAAACATTATAAAAAAAAATTTGTGTCATTATGTACTACGTAAGGCTCCATTTTAAAAGTTCGCTTAGAGCCTCCCAAATCTCAGGGCCAGCCCTGATCAACTGCAGACGTCTAGGGACATTAAAATGATGGGTGTTAGGTCAAAATAATTGAAGCTAATTTATAGGCTAGTATCATGTGGAAAGTGAGAATAGGTAAAACTCATAGTAAAATCATGTCTGTAACAATATTCTAAGCTCATACACTCACACGTCCAAAGGAATAGGGTTTCACAGTTAGCTTAGCTATATATATATACAGTCATTCTATTATGAGGCCCACCTTACGCAAGGTTGCGTAAGGTCCCCTCCATATGGCCAATTTTATATGACAGTTCGTAAAACTGACCGTTGGATTAGATGTCCATCTTTTGTATGTCATGCCTGCAAAAAATCACAGTGATCCGACGGTTGGTTTCTGAGAAAAATGACTTTCAAAAAAACTGGAATTCAAAGAATAAAAAATGGCAGTTTTTTTCCAGTTTTTTTCAAAGTCATTTTTCTTAGAAACCAACCATCGGATCACTGTGATTTTTTGCAGGCATGACATACAGAAGATGAGCATCTAATCCAACGATCAGTTTTACGAACTGTTATATAAAATTGACCATATGGAGGGGACCTTACGCAACCTTGCGTAAGGTGGGCCTCATAATAGAATGACTATATATATATATATATATAAATGCATATACATCTTGTACTAAAAAAATAAAAAAGGCATGGACATCCATGCCATCCAACAGGATATAGGAACTCTGTCAAGAGTTATTTGTGGAGGGCCTATATATTCAGTGGGATGGGATACAACAACTTTTTCGTGGGTTACAGATTAAAAAAAATATCACTTAAACTATCTTCATCTTTCCTTTGCTGTGAGGAAACATGACTTTTAAGTTTTAACCAACTTGCCAAGGCTAGCTTAGATTCTGTTTGGAACAGTTTTGTCTAAAATTACTTTTGGAATTCAAAGCTCTACTTGATCAGAAGATATGGGCGATAATTGCTTCTAGATCGACGTCTTGAAGGATTAAAGGATGGTCGGCTAAAATTAAGCCCCTTAACTTTTGCCACAATCACTTTTATTATGAAAATTTTAATGTGTCACAAGTTGACTAATTTGGATATAATTCTAAAAAGGATATGTGAAGCTAGGGATAGTTCTCCAAAAATGATTTTAAATAAAATTAATGCAAATGAAGTTGTAGCCTAACAACTAGATGAGAGAGAATTTTATAAAGGCTATAAAGCACAGAAGCAGCAATACTATATAAAAATGGAAAATTCTTTTCATAATACAGATACCCCAGAAAGGAACTATAGTGAAAACTGTCAAGTTTCCATTCCCACCTAAAAGCCTAAGCTTATATGTGAAGGGCCTAATACAGGTATATGAAGCTATAGCAAGCCTTTCATTTAGGTGATGACAAAGCAAATGGTATGATTGAATGCTTTAAAGCGAGACTGGTGGCAAAAGGGTACACCCAAACCTTTGGGATCGATTATACAGAGACATTTGTACCTGTAGCAAAAATAAACACAGTTTGAGTCTTGTTGTCTCTAGGTGTGAATCTTGATTGGCCATTACAACAATTTGATGTGAAGAACGCCTTTCTACATGGCGAGTTGTCCGAAGAAGTCTACATGGATCTACCACCAGGATGCATGATACCAAAAGTGCATTGTCAGAAGGTGTGCAGATCAAAGAAATCAATGTATGGGTTGAAACAATCTCCTAGAGCATGGTTCAAAAGGTTTAAAAAGTCTATGAGAGCCTTTGGCTACTATCAGAGTAATTCTGACCACACTCTATTATTAAAAAAACAGCATGGTAAGATCACTGCACTTATTGTGTATGTGGATGACATGGTGGTTACAGAGAATGATCCTGAAGAAAGGAAGGCTCTACAGAGTTACTTGTCCAGAGAATTCGAAATGAAAGACCTCAATCACTTGAAATATCTCTTTGGAATGGAAGTGTCTCGATCTGATAAAAGATTCTTTTTGTCTCAAAGAAAATATGCCTTAGAATTGTTATAAGAAACTAGTATGTCAGCATGTTAACCAGCTGATACACCAGTAAACGAAGGATTGAAGTTATGTGTTGAGTCTAATCAGATACCAGTTGATAAAAGGAGATATCAGAGACTCGTAGGAAGATTGATGTACTTAGCACACACAAGGCCGGACCTTGCCTATATGCATTGAGTATTGTCAGGCAGTTTATGCATAATCTTGGAGAGCAACATATGAATGCAGTAATGCGCATTTTGGGGTATCTAAAGTATACTCCTGGAAAGAGAATTTTATTCACTAAAAATGTAGATTGTCAAAGCGCGGATGCATATACTGATGCTGATAGGGCTGGAGCAGTAGATGATAGACAATCGATCTATTTTAGGATATTTTACCTCTGTAGGTGGTAATCTCGTTACATGGAGAAGCAAAAAATAGGATGTTGTTGTACGTTCAAGTGCAGAGGCTGAATTTAGAGGTATGGCATTTGGAGTATGTGAAGCATTATGGCTAAAACTTCTTTTGAGGGATTTGGGCTATCCACCTAGGCAACCGATTCGACTATATTGTGACAATAAAACAGCATGTGATATTGCTCATAATCTGGTTCAACATGATCATACAAAACATGTGGAGGAAGACAGATTCCTCATGAAGGAGAAGTTGGATGAGAAAATTGTGGAGTTGCCTAAAATTCGATTAGAGGATCAGTTGGCCGATATCCTCACCAAAGCGGTTTCAAGTCGAGCGTTCTCAAAGTTTTTGGGCAAGTTGGGCATGTGTGACATCTATGCACCAACTTGAGGGGGAGAAGCTTAGGCTTTTAGCTTGGAAACTAACATGTAGAAGAATAAAATCTACTCTATTCCACATCGCCTAAATGAGAGGCTTGTTATAGCTTCATATACCTGTATTGGGCCCTCCACCTACAAGCTTAGGCTTTTAGGTTGGATTGGAAGCTTAACATAGTAATAGATCATTGGTTATCCACGTGACAAATCCAACCTAAAAGCGTAAGCTTGTAGGCGGAGGGCTATTTAGGCGATGTGGAATAGAGCAGATTTTATTCTTCTACACTCCCCCTCATGTGCAGGCTCATTTGGGCCTTGTCTGATACCATGTTAAGTTTTTAACCTAAAAGCCTGTCTGATACCATGTTAAGTTTTCAACCTAAAAGCCTAAGCTTGTAGGTGAATTCTATTCTTCTACAAAAACAATGGCACAGTTATCTCCATTCAATTTCTTGTGCGGCAATAGCCCGCAGCATAAAAAA
>JAESVK010000298.1:54051-76315 GCA_017140935.1 Hamamelis virginiana | reverse complement strand
AATTCAATTTATGGTCACCAAGAAGGGGAAACCTGCTTTAGTATCACTCAGAAGTTCAATCTTACTGCAGAAGTCTTCAGCGAAATCAATCCCAATCTCAATTGTGACAAGATTTTCGTGGGTGAATGGCTTTGTGTCGATGGTTCTCTGGTCTAAGTTGGCCACTCGTGCTCAAGCAATGGAATAAAGAGAAATGATCATTTTCTCATTGTAGTTTTCATTTTGTTATTGGCTAATTCATTTATATATGTGTTGGGAATCCACCCAACGTGGATTGTAACAATCTTTTAATTGGCAAATTAATTTTTTCAGTTTTGGTTATTAGATTTCTCGCATCTGCCCTAGTCTTTTTCATGGGAAAATATTTAGTGATGAGTCTATTAAATTTTTCTTGAGATGCATGGGATGTGTCTTAATTTGTTGGTGATTTCCAATTTGTATAAATCAAAATGTGTTGGTAAGAATTTGCAATTGTTTTAAGCTATGAGGATGGGGTGTCTCTGTGCGCCGTGTATGTAGTATTATTTGGGTTAGGCGTTTGCAGGGTTGGCAAGGCTTTGGTTCCATGCTCTGTTTTTGTTATTGTCTGTTTGGGCTCTTTGATTTAATTTTTTTGTAAGGAATTGGATGTTGGTTATTGTTTGGGTGTTGGGTGTTTGGCTGCCGATAAAATTAAAAAAAAAAATTATAAAAGTGGGAAATGGTTTCAGTGGAGAGTAAATTTTCGTTAATTTTGGAAATAAAAGAAAATGAACATTCTCATCATATATAGCAGTACATAATAATGAGACAATACACTACTTCTGCTCATTAAGTAATGGTTGGATTATTGCATTATATTGTGTTAAGATGTACAGCCACAACCATTTAGGTTGAATTGTTCTACCAATCATTTAACTCCCATCACCTATTAATCAGTTAAAAGTTAAAATGAAACAAAAATTGATTTTGGACTAAGTAATCAGCCTCCACATGAGTACAATTTGTCAGGCAATTGTAATTGAAGGTTGGTTCTAACCTCTTAATCAATGCCTTCTTATCATCTACTAGATCCCTTGCTATTTGGTCAAAAGAAAGAAATTCCCAATGAACATAAAACAAGCCTAAAAACAGAGTAATAACAATAATAAACCAAAGAAAGATCATCCAAATACTGCAAACTGAAGTTAAAGACACCCCGATAGTAGACAGAGCAAGAGTATCCTCAATTTTTCTTTTGTTTTTTTGGTTAACAATGGGGCCTAAGCTCAACAGCAACATACAAACTTAGATCTAACAACTCCAGATAGGTCAGAAACAATCATATGGCTACAGGAGGATTCTCATCTATTCTTCTTTTTCACTATCATCTTTTCACTTGTTGAGAATGCGGACTTATCCATTAAGTATTGGACTAGTATATTTTATTCTGTCCAAAAGGAACATGATCAAACACCAACCTGCCAGAATTTCCCACAAACACATGGATAAATTAAATAGTTTTGGTGGGTCAACATAAAACTTTGTGTGTACTTCCGCTTTGGATTTATAACTTATTGTTCAACATGATATGCATTGTGTTAATTTAATTTCATCCAATGTCTCATAAATCTAAAACATCCAAGATCATTGGGATCGACTGTTAGCTTGCCATACATTGTACGTAGGTATCCCTTTTGGATTTGTATTTTTACAACCTGTACTAAAAAGTTTTAGTAACTAAATTTGATCGAAGTCTTAATAACATCACAAATAGATTTATCCATTGAAAAATCCAATTCATATATGGTATTTTTTTTTTAAAATTAACAGAAGAAAGAAATGATGAATTACTATCTAGGTAAAATTGATTGTCAAGCCAACGAGGGTTGGTTGAGTTGGTATGAGTTGGTAACGATCGATTACTTCGCTTGTAAGGCCTAGGTTTGACTCCCACTGCCAGCAATCTCTTTTGGTGGGCGAGCTATAAGTCCAATGTAAGTCCTCGTGGGCCTGCGGCTTGCCCTAGCCCTGGACTGGGGTAGCCTCCCCTCACCTAAACTTTCGCAGACAAAAAAAAAATTGATCGTCAAAAAGATAAATATGCTTTATAAAGTGCATATATTCCAGTCAAATCTGCAGTTACAACAATCGATCCAAAACAGCAAAATGTTACAGTATGTGTTTGGATGAAAGAGAACTTCTATGGACATTAAAATGGTTATAAGTGTGAGGTAAAAATAATTGAAGTTAATTTATAGGCTAGTATCATGTGGGAAGTGCATGAGAATGGGTAAAACTCATAGGAGAACCATGTTTGTAACAATACTTTAAGTTCCTACACTCATAGCAAGAGTACATCTGAAGCAATGTTTTTGAAAATAGAACATAATGACGGGCTAATTAATCACATTCTACCGATTAATCTATACCATTCTACAAATTAATCACTGCCTTTTCTTTTATATTAAATTATTAATTATCCCTCATTTTTCCTTATCTCCCATATTAATGTGGGACAGTGGCTTTACCAACTTGATTTATTTACTTATCTTTTTCTAAACCATGGGAACTTACCCTTAATTATGTTTCTTAATTTGTTGTTAAATAATAAATTAATATAAGTGTATTCTGATCTAAACTTAGGCCTGCTAGCTAGCTGTACGGGTAACATTCCAATACTTTGTCAAAAAGTTGAGTATAACGCCCTCTTCTATGCCAATAGCTTAAATTAAAGCAAAAATACAATATTATGGATATCACAGCAAGTATATAGCAGCCGACTTAATTCCAAAACACAATGACAATGTATTTCTGCCTCATATACTTGTCTCTTCCTCAAGCTTCTGCTATAAATTAATAAGACATTTCTCAAGCGGCTACTACCCAAAAGAACACAAGTTTCTAGGTTGAGGAAGAGTGGAGAGAGCATGGCTAAGTCTAACAACAAAGCAACCATGTTCCTTAACTTGACTCTAATTCTCTCTCTACTTCTCATTGTCTCCATGGCTGACAGCAGACAACTTGGCAGTATGTCATTATTATCTTAATCCTCTCTCATGATTTAACATTTTTTTTTTATCTCTTTTTCATGATTAGTGATATACTTGTTCTCGTTTGAATTTGTGATGGTGCAGTTGGGTTTGGACAGAAAAACTTGGTTTGTAATTCAATTTATGGCCACCAAGAAGGGGAAACTTGCTTTAGTATTACTCAGAAGTTCAATCTTACTGCAGAATTCTTCAGCGAGATCAATCCCAATCTCAATTGTGACAAGATTTTCGTGGGTGAATGGCTTTGTGTCGATGGTTCTCTTGTCTAAAAGTTGGCCATTCACTCTTGCTCAAGCAATGGAATAAAGAGAAATGAGCTTAATTTTCTCACTGTAGTGTTTCATTTTGTTACTGCCTATTTCATTTGAATATGCTATCCCACCCCGGCCCCTATTTCATGCATATATCTCCACCTATCTTAATCGGCATATGAAGTATTGATCACATCAATAAAAAATAATATTTTTATTTTTTCAAGATTATTTTAGACACCAGTGTTAGCTTGGTGGTGAGTGAATTTTGATAAAAATAAAAATAAAAATTAATAATAATCTCGTAAAAATTAATCATCCTAATCGTAATTAATGAATGACATACACTTCCTGGAATGAAACGCGCTATTCCTGATGTCATGACTGTTGGATGTTGAAATAGGGGAATAAGTTTCGAGAATTTATCAAAATGCTTTGTTCACAAATTCATAATTTATGTACTCAAATTGAGATTTTATTACAATTAATATTTAATAATCGGGTACAACATTGGAACCTCAGTTAAAGAAATGGTAACCAGCTATGTTCCAGGTCTAATTAACAACCGCACAAATAGAATTATCTAAAGAGAAATGAGCAGAAGGAGTTTAAGGAAGGAGTTTAAGAAAAGGCCGGGGAAGGAGTCTAATTTACAATCACTCCTCAATCCCATTTTAATCATAAGAAAATTGTTCACTACACCCAAATCTCTAAAACTCTCGCACCCAATTGTTTTCTTTCATTTTTAGGGTGGTTTACAATGAGGATAGGTAAAAACGAAGCTCCAAAGGATGAGAGCAATGAGAATGTGAGTTTTTTTGAAGTTTTTTGAAAAAAAAAAAAAATTTGAAAAATCGCAGGTTGTTCGGTTGGTTGCAGAACTGAACATTTATAAAATTTTCAGTTGGATTCTACCGAACATGTATAAAATGTTCAGTAGAATCCAACTGAACATCTACAAATAACCGAACATTTATAAAATGTTATGTTGGATTCTACCGAACATTTTATAGATTATTCGATTCTGCAACCGACCGAACAGCCCGCGAGTTTTAAAAAAAAAAAAAAACTCACATTTTCATTGCTCTCATCTTCTTAGAGCTTCATTTTTACATGTCCTCACTGTAAACCACCCTTAAAATTAAAGAAAACCACAATGTGGCCAAGTTGTATAAGAGTTCATGAAATGGAGAAGGAGAACAGATAGAGGGAAGATGATAGATATGATAGGAAAAGAAAAATAAGAAGAGATTTTAGTTAGGGTATAAATGAGGTTTTTTTTTTTATTTTTTTGGTGTAGAGATCAAAACACAATTGAGATATTTGGTTTTTTTAAAAATTGCTGTGTCCTTTAATGTAAATTTGTAAATGGATATTTAAGGAATGAAAAATTATTGGGTGTAGAGAGCAACTATTGGAATTGCAATAACCCCACCCTAGTGCAAAGTTTTGTTCTGCTGTGGTTTGTGATTGCGTATTTGGTGCATGAGCCGGCAATACTTGCTTATCTGTTGCTCAGTTATTCAATCTGACGGCTGAGGATTCAGCGACATTAACCCCAACCTCAACTGTGGCAGCATCTTTGTGGGTCAATTGCTTTGTATTGATGGGGCACAAACTTAAGTTGAGGAAGAAGTGGTGGTATTCAGGCAATGAAAAACAAGAGCATGAATAAAGAGAAATGACATCATTCTCTCTACATAATTATTCAAGTTGATGGACCATAAATTGATGTTGTGATGATATTTGTACAATTCAAATTGGTTAATTTTTCTGCTGAAATGAGACAACACCTGAAATCTAAAATCCTCACAAAGCCAATTTTCAGCTGGAAAGGATTCAATAGTAACAAATGGAGCCAATTGGAAAATTACATGCATTACCAAAAGAAAAAAAAAAAAAAAAAAAAAAAAACAAACTTTTCTGGTTGAAATTTTTTTTTTTTTTTTTTTTTTTTTTTTTTTTTTAAATATAAAAAAAAACCCATTATCATAAAAAAAAAAAAAAGAAAAAAGAAGGAATAATCACAAAAACAGGGCATTGTGCATGACTCAATTAATACTGAAGATAAATTCAATAAAAGAAAAAGGATAAAAACTAAATAATAGGCAATGAAACAGCTCCAGAGAGCAAACATGCACAAGGAAAGAAAAATGCTAACACAACACTGATGATAATCAAACACCTAACGAGAGGCTCCGCTGGTTTCCAAGGTTAGGTGGTTTTATCTCCCATGAACTAACCTGTTGTGCTTCCTCAGGCTGGATAAAAGACAAGGAGATCTCACGAATCATCAAATCACCACAAAATGGGCATTCGCTGGCTATGGCATCATCCAATTGTGATCGAATCTGCCCATCAATTTAACATGAATCAGTCAGTTTTTATTCATTGGTACAGAGCTATAGTACACTAATCAACTAGATGAAATCGTTTCATTTTGCTTCTAAAGTGTTTGAAAGCACGAAGTCCATCAATTAAACAGTACAAATTAAATCACCAAAAATGACAACAATAAATTGAAAAACGACGTTACCCTACTTCTTAAAAATGAACCTAAAAAAATTCTCAAAACTAAGAAAAACATGGACTCATTTCAAATATAACGAAGAACAAGGACCTCCTAAATTATAATATTTGTTCCATAAATACAAATTGGTAACAGCTTAAAAACAGACCTTATCTGCAGAGGTTATGCTAGTTATGGATTCTTCCTCAGTCATGCCACCATTTAAAACTGTCCTGGGTTCGTCACCAAGTAAAGTAAGCTGCTTCTGCAGATCCAATATATATTCTGCCTGCAACATTCATTTACCAAAAAAAAAAAAGGTGGGGTGAATTGAACCCAAGAAATCTTGTATCTGCAATATACTTCTAACCAAACATTCCATTCAAAAGGATAAATATAAACCAAGCAGTCAGCATTTTGCTATTACGCAAATGGGCACATCAAGAAGCTTGCCTAGAATATGGATTTAGGAGTAGTCTACAATTAGAAGTCATTATATATTGGAGGATTTTTGCAAGGTCAAAACTCTTCCAAGAAATTTCCTCAGTTCAGCACTGAGATAAATCTTAAGTACTAATGCAGTATTGCCAGCACTATATAGATAAGTTTTGTGATGGCATGGTAACTAGTCTTAGAAGAAAGAAGTAAGCCCTTGCAAAAGATAAAAATTTTGAATGGGTTGAAAAATACATAAGCATAGCTTGCTTACAAATTAATTGAAAACATAGTTACACCAACATTACAAGATCAACTCAATGCAGTTGGGCCATTATATCTTATTCGGAAAATCAAGACTTTAAATGAATCTCCAGCAGAATATGAATGGCCTACACTTGTAATTATAAATGCAAGGGTTTAGGTTTGTTCTCTAAATCAATTTCGTATGATAAGTTGATAACTTACTATTCCCAGTATGAAGGGCAGAACTGTGCATTTTCATACTATTTCGCCTCATCAGGGATTGCAGGTAATGTAACTCTGGAAAATGGAATTGCTTGTCATGTGTTGGCTTATATGTTTTCAATTGCTCCATGTGATACAGAAAATCTCATAGGTTTTGCTGTTGGTTCAAATTGGACCTCCCTCTCTCCTCATAAATTTTAAAGCTTGTTGTCAGGAAGCCAGACGAAAATATTGAATTTAGAAATTTTAACCTCAGCTAGTTGTTTGTTCCAAATATGCTTTTCTTTCCCTCCATCTTTTGGGAAAACAAATGAAGTCAAACCATGTTAAGGATCAACTGCGTTGATTATGTGGGTGTGACTAATATAAAAAACCATAACATATCCTAACATAGGTTTCTTTATCTGAGCTATTTGGCTATAAACATTTATACCTTTACTATTATTTTCTGAAAAAAAAATTAAAATTTTGTTCCACTCATTCAACTCATTTCAAAATATTATATAATAACTTGACGATCTCGTACATTTCAGCAAGATTAATAAGAATCTAACCAAAAAACAGATATATCTCAACCAAAGCATCTACACATGCAAACTACCAAAATAAAGGAATGGCATATGAAGAATACTACTACAACTTACTTGAGCTTGGTTGGTACACTGTGTCATGTGGGCAATAAGGCATCGTGCATGAAAGGCATGTCCACATGGAAAGATATAGAAAGGAGCCATTGGTCCTACTGATGTATAACCTCTAGCCATCCGATAATCCCCACCCACGGTTAAGATTTTCCGGCGACAAACCTGATAACTTGCATAGTGAGAAGCCAGATGCATGACAGGCCAATTTTACAGACAGTAGGGTTCTAGAGGAACTAGATGGAGCCTTTCAAAAGCAAACCAAATCAAGCATGATAATTTGGTTAAGCTCCAATCTAACATGGAATTATTAAGTATATATGTGAAAACCCAAAAGAGAGATATTAAGGTATAGAAGTGCAGGTTATACTTAAAGTATTTTCTATCCAATGGAAACCAAACATCAAGATGATCAATACCCCACATTCCTCGTCACGGTCAAGAACAGCATATCTTTGAGCAAGTGCACTGATATCATTTCTGATGTTATCTGCACCATGTGTTGCATCATTCATCTCCTGCTTTAGTTGTTCAATCTGCTTGTTGTAATCCTCCAAGGATGAGCAGATCGCCTCCTACAAACATATTCAAGAAATTTAAATTCCAATGGCAGCAAAACACAGTTTAAACACCCACAAGCAAGCAACCCTAATAAATTTCAAAGCCAGTTTGCATTAAATCTGTAGTAATTAGGCACCTAACATCTACAGTTTTGATTGATAGACGGTTTATCACAAAGGACACTAATCAATATTTGTCGTATAATGAAAAACAGGGATAAATATGGTATCCCACGCAATAAAACAAGAAAAAAAAGAGAATAAAACTACAGTTTAATAATCAACAGGACTTTGCTGAGGATGCTAAAATCAGCATTTGGACACTCAATATCATTTCATTAAGTTCAAAAAATGAGACTTTCTAAGAAACCATGGCACACAGAAAGGAAAATAATGAAGGTTTGAAGCTCAAGGAAGTTAGAGAAGTTTAGGTTATTTTGATCCTCATTTGCCCTGTACATTTCTATTAGTTTCCCAAAAAAAAATGCAATATAAGGCAAGAATAAAATCACCATGATCACCGAAAAGTGCAATAAAAGCTAAAGTAATAAGATCATACCTTGAAATCATCAATCAGGGCAAAGTCAGGAAAGAATGGTAAAATATCCTCTATCTTTAAGAGGCCATCAGTTTCCTTGAGAAATGCTATTGCCTTTCGTATGTTCTCCCGTTTAGTTCCATTTTCCTGTTCAATTACATGCTTGGCAACCATAAGCCAGAGCTTCTTCCTCAAGTCCTCATCATCTTCAACCTTGTCAGCTTCAGCCATAGCAAGCTCTGGGTCAACCTTTTGCACCAAACAGAGATGTGTAACAACAGTATTAAAGCCTTCACAAATGAATTCAAGCAGAAATAACCATTACAAAATGTTAAGCATATGCATGTTTGTATGACCTGAGAAATCATACCATAATCTACTTTTAACAAGTACAATAAGTAACTAGTCCGAGCACCACTAACAAAAGGAGGCAGAAAACAAATTCTAAAATTTATGTGTAATATACTAATAACAGTAATGATACTTAACATGAAATTCCTGCACATTGAAACCACCAACACTATTCCTTAACTCTCCAGATCCATCGCAAACTAACTTATTAGAGAAAAGGAATTGGGAGCATAGGAAGCAGTCTCCTTCATGCTTCTAGCTTGTAAGGCTTTCACAAGTAATTTTAGTATACTTGGCCACCATTCTACAAATTTGAAATTCTACTTTAGTTAAAGCACGCTATCCAATTGAGCCAGAATCATTACCGGCACTCTTTGGTTTCATAAACAAAGAGTTTGTTTGCAATGGCACTCAACAGTATGGTCTCCCAGTGGTTGATAAGGATGAAAAGAAAACCAGGCGTGATAGCTGATAATAGCATGCCAAACATAAAAAAGAGGCCATCATCCTCACATTCCTGCCTCTTTCTTATGAAAACCCAAATTCCAAAAGAGATGAAGTAGGGATTGATCAAAATGTAGCTTGAGAAATCCTTGTAGATGGTTCATCAATAATGCTTTAGTAATGATCCTTCATCCACCCAAGAAAACTATCTACCACACCAAATCAAGCCAAATAAAGCGCCTAAAATAACACATAAGGATGACGATTTGGCAGGCTCAGGAATGGATGACACACATGAATGTGACTTTATGATGATCAACCCCACACCACACCTAACTTTGGTTTGAAATCTCACCTCATACCCACCCCAAACTTGGAAAAGTCTGTCTCAACACCATTTAGAAAGGGGACAGAGCGGGCAAGTATCTCAATTCACCCACTCCAGTAGGTATATTTCAATTAGTGGTTTTCTCAAATAAGGAAACTCTTATCATCTTTGGTACTTCTAAGCAAAAGGCAAAGGAAATTGTACTGTTGAAAGTTGAAGAAGGTGATGGCAGGACTGCAGGAGTAATAATAGTAGTCACAATGAAAGACAACCTTGTTTAGTCTTAGATCCTCTTTTTACGATACATAAGACAAATGATGAAGGAGAGTGGCAAAAGGGCAGTATTATTCAAACACATGTGCAGTGTAAGAGGGAATTATGTACCATAGTTACACAAATGTTGTTTCGAAGGATGTAGAGCTACATTCAAATCCATATAAAGTGACTCAGGTAAACAAAAGCAATCTCAAAGTTCATGAAAGGTGTTTGGTGACTTATTCCATTGAAGGATTAGTTAATACTGTGCAATGTGATATGCCACCTGTGAAGGTGTAATCTTGTTGGGTCGACCATAGGCTATTTGATGGAAGGTGCAACATTGTGGCAAAAATAATCCATATTCATTCAAGCATGGGGACTTTGAGATGAAGCTTATGCTTGCCACCATTAAAGGTCAGGAGGACTATACCCTTGAGCGCATTGACGATGAAGATGTCATCCTTGTCTTAGCTCCTAACCCAACAGGGCCGAGTTCCTTTCATAGGGGAAGAGATAATGAGGCCGCCATGGCTTGGTTAAAGAGCACATAACCCCTTTGGAAGCCTAAAACAGGAGCTGTAAGCCACATGACAATCAAGAAGACCTTTTGGTTTGGGGAAGAGTGTCCTTGGCAGATGTTTGGGCCCTCTAATTACTTTGTTTTCAATCTTCAAATTGTTAGCCTTCATTTATTCATAATAAGTTTAAAGTATAGAAAATTAAAAGTCATTGTAGAATTAATTACTATTTTATAGTGCATACTGTTCACAGTGTGGTACCTAGACACTGTTCATGCCATTGTAGCAGCGAACTAATAGGGATATATTGGTCTTTTTGAGTTCTTTTAATTAAGGTTTTAATGGTTGGTTAGGATTAGTTTGATTCAAAGGTTAGAATTTAGTGTTATTAGGGTTTTTAGTCCATAAAAAGAGTTCTAACATTCTCATTTTAGCTAATGAATATCAAATTGAGAGATTGCAACTTTAAAGGCATTGTTTAAAGGTGTGATTGCTGAGATCCTTCTCTTTCTTTCTTCTATCATTCTTCCTCCTCGTTTTTGTTTCCTGTTTATCTTCTTTTCGCCAAATTCTTACAATTATAAACTATTTTGCCATTCAAACAAAAGCCACATGCTAAACCATTGAAATAACCCCCTAAACCCTTAATTTTACTTCTAAAACCTCTTAAACTCACTCCCATTATCCCTAGGTTTTTTCCATTGCAACCTTAACATTCTTTATTATAGTGCTGGACTTTGAAAGGTCCAACATCTATGAAACAATAACAAAAAAATAAAAATAAACTAGTTAAATTTAGGGGAGTTTAAACCTTGCCTGCCATAATGAAAGTTGATTTAAGTCATTTCCAACTTGACAAGTTTTTTATAAGAATTTTGAACTTTAACAATTTCCAACTTGACAATTGATTAGGTGAATTCCATAGGATTGCATCATTACTTCAACTCCACGTAAATTGCCCAAACAAACCCACATGGTAAATAGTCCATAAGTTCCTGTAGAAAGCATTTTCCTAGTTGACCAAACAACGAAAACAAAAAACAAAAAAACAAAATATTATATATATATATATATATATATATATATATATATATATATATATATATATATATATATATCAAAGAAATGCTAAAGTTCCACCATGATCTTATCTGTGTTTTGTTTATTTATATCTATCAGATACAAATTCATAATTTAAATGATCAAACGATCATGTAGAATATAACCAAATAATGCGCAATTATTGCTGACCATAAAACCAACAACGATTACACAAGCTATCCGTAAAACAATACATAGAATGATAGAACTGTTAATACAGAAGTAATCAATGAACTAAGCTTCACAAAAAACAAATAAAACAAAGCAAAATCACTTTAGAATTGACTATTACCTGCAGAGCAAGAGCAACTGCTTCTTCATGCATAGACATCATGCTATATATATGAACACAGGCACGCATCCTCTTTTCCTTGAGGCAAAGGCGCAAGGCATACTTAGGGTCATAGAAAAACTCAGGGCCATTGGCTCGCCCTTTCCCAAACTTGCATTGCAGGAAACGCAAAAGTGCATTATCATTATCCTGATTATAACATCAAAAGAAAATTGACATCAAATTCATATATGCAATTTTAATTAACCTTTTGTTTGATAATCATATGGATTTTAGTAGAAGTAAAGAACACAAATAGTTGGATCTGAAATGAAAACAATCTGCAAGATTGAAGCATCATATGAGGAAGCTTTATGGTTAGCAACCTGGAATTAAAAATTCTTTGTATCCTTTTCATGCCTGAATCTTTCTATTAGATGAAAATTCACCATTAAACAATCCAATTTTTACTGTGACTTAAAGTTTACTAAACAACTGCAAATAAGTTTTGAATTGTTTCCTTAAAATGAGACTAATGCGAGTTTGCAGGTCAATAAACTTCAATACTGTCACTGCCCCAGCCTCAGTTTTTAAACATTAAGATAGGAATTTAGAAGTAAAGAAATTGATAAGCTTCAGAAAAATGTCTCAAAAACATGATGGAGATGACAAAATAATTGGGGTAATGATAGAAAGCATTTAACAAAACCTAGGATAGAAAGATATGCCTAAAAATGTTTAACAGCAAATGATGAAGGCTTCACAAAAACCCAAATTGAAGAAACTAGTACAAAATCAGAGAGAAGAAGCTGACACGAACTAATACTCCTCCAAATAATGACTAACACTTGCAATTAAAAGAACATGAATAGTGATAAACCTCAATCCCCCAAAAGAACAAAAAGGAAAAATGTAGTTTCTGTTTTGTGGGCTCCCAATCCCCCAAAAGAACAAAAAGGAAAAATGTAACTATAAATATAATCATTTGTGATATAATCATATGATAAAGCAGGTGAAACATAAAATGGAACTATAAATATAAACATGTCTTTTAAAAGACTCAATTTAAAATTCTCAAGTAAGCATTCAACCTGCTTCGCATACAAAGAAAGCAACAAGTTGTGAACACCGGGATCCTCATTAAGCAAATGATGAACACAGAATTCCAAATATTTGATGACTTCATGGGTTTCATTCCTGCATTTATAAAAGGTAGCAACATCAATAATAAAAAAAACTTCTTACAGAGAATAAATATAAATTTAAGAAGGCATAGTGCCAAACGGAGTCCCCAAACCCTGCGCTGACTTCTACTCATTGATCTCAATAAAGTAGATGTCCTGCCTGATGATGCAAAACAAGTAGCTTTCTTTGAATATAGATATTTGTATCTCATTTAAGTTATAATTTCAATTTTTACAAATAATGCATGTCATATCAAAGAAAGGGCACGTGGAAAACAGAAAACACAACAGACCAGATGATTCCTACATCACAAACAATAACGCCAAAACAGTATAGTTATAAATTCGATGCACTGGATTTCCAAATGCACTCCATTTAAAAATAAAGTCTTTGATGTCGATACTTGATACATAATATGCACCTCTAAACATATAGAGGCAACTATAATGTCTATAAGTAATATAATAACTCCCTGTTCCAAGCTGTTTGAGATGGAAATACAAATCCTATTCCATCATTCATACTGTCCATGCCATGTTCTCAATTAATTTAGTTCCACAAAACTCAAACCAACAAGTTAGTCACTTTTTGCCTAACAAACTTAGGAATTAGGAAATGACTAACAATAGAGCTTCAGAGGACAAAACAGGCACAACTATGAATAGGTCATATGATAAACCAATTGTGTACCTAAAAGTTCTTAGTGCTGGTAATAACCAGCATTTTAAATATATGCTGTTATGTATCATATCAGCCAATATGTAAGGATTTTTAAGGTGACATTACGCGATAAACCAATACATGCTGTTATGGGTAGTGTATATTCACAGTGTAGCGGTCCGTACGTGACGGACCGATACGGCCATTACAGGACCTGTATCATCCCATTACACTCCGTAAGGCAAGAATCTTTGAAAAAAAAATTCAAAAATAATGTAAAAGACAAATGATTGAATCACTAAATAGAAAAGAATTCTCATTTAGTTCTCGGATCACTCCAGAAATCCAGAACAAAGAAAAAAAAAAAGAGAGAATAAAGTAAGGAGTATAAAGAGAGAAAAAATTAAAAAATAAATAAAATAAATAAAAAACCCTCTCAGCAGTGGTTGTTGTCATTGGTGGTCATTGAATCATTCATGACAGTCGCCATTGTCGTCAAGTGAGCCTCGTTCGTTTTTCGTCTTCATCTCTATTTCTCTCCACCACAATGTATATATATATATGAGAAGTGATCTAGTCAGCTATAGCTGACTCTAATAAAATCAGGTAAGAAATCCATTGGATTTCTTTTCACTTAATGCATAATTCATTGTAAAACAAAAAATCCAAGGACTTGGATTTCACTATATATATATATAGAAGCAATCCTGTTAAGACGTCCTTACACTCGTTATCGTAAGTACATCCCTTCTGGAAGCCAAAGGAATGATATTTTGAAAAACCGACCATTAAATTAGATAATATTCTTATGAATGTCATGTCTGATAAAAATATACTACAATTAATTGTAGGGTGCTACGTGTATTACTACCTTTGAGACGTGCAAAAAAACTAAAGATTCACGGACCCTGTGACCGCAACCCGTTACGTAACACTTGATAAACCCACATCCCGTCACACCTTTACGGCTTTACCATTACTGTTACTGGGCCTTTACCCGATATTTAAAACTATGGTAATAACAATACTGCCTAAAACAGCCTGTAGGTGCAACTGTATTGAGAGTTGAGACTATAACCCAAAGAACTAAAGCATGACATTTTCCAGGATTGCATGCAAGTTTAAACAGGTGCTCTGAAGTATGAATGCACATTACTTTGCATGAGGTTCACTTGAATAACGCATCATTGCAGGAATCAGTTTCCTCTGGTTCAGGTTCTTTGTGGCCATCCATGACTCGACAGTTTCGTATGCATCAAGCATGATAAGGTCTGGGGCAAACTTGTACTGCAAAGTAATCACAATTTAATTACTTCTCAAGAATATGAAACAAAAACAAAAAAGGGGGTGGGATGAATATCAGATGCTGTTGATCTCTCATAAATGATGATGATGACAGATGAATAGTGAAAACACGACAATCAACGTCCAGAATGTGATGAAGAAAATGGAAAAATATCACAAAATACTTGATCCTGGTCTGTACCTGAAGGTCTATAGGAACAGCAGGTTTTTGAAGCACTTCCAATGCTTTCTTTGCTTCTCCTTGCTGGATCCAGTGCCAAAAAGGTACAATTATAAGTTCAAATCATTATATCAACGGAATAATCAATTTTAGGTTACAAATAAACTATTATAAACAGAACTGCATTATCTCCAGTTCCAATTTTAACCAAATAAAATGTCATCATCACTCTGCTGTATTTGATCCTCTCATTCTAAAATACACAATTTATAAACTTCTATAGTTCTATGATGCAGACTTTCCCAAACTACTATTTCAACCAGAAATAAGCATACGGAGAAGGTCATGGTATTCATACAATGCAAATACACAATAGAAATGACAACTATATACAAGAAAATTATTAGTAAAGAAAAACACCTGAATATAATGGTGCACTACAATTTCATATTGCTCCTTTAGACCAGCAAAGTATACCAATTCGTCAACCCTACCGTAACTGCAAGAAATTGCAAAAACAAAATTTTATCCTCAACATTCTTCAGTTGACATGAGAAAATCAAGATAGAGTGATGCAGACAAGAAAAAACATTGGTTTTTCAAAATATGGATGGTCACGTATCACATATAGCATAAATTAGAAAAACTAATGTTGAGATGAGTAAAACTAATATTATGCAAGAACACTAACTATTAATGCCTTGAACACAAAACAAGTTCCCATATCTGTGGCATGGAATCAGCAACTAATATAATTAAATTGAAAAAAACTTAAATTGAAAAATGCAAGATGCTGATTGTTTCATAATAAGCAAATCCAACCACAGTCAATGCAAATAAAATCATTGGAAAAAAAAAAAAAAACAAGAATGGCTAAAACGAGTCTCATAAAGTCAAACCACTTATTACAACACCCCTCAAACTATCAAAACAAGGAAAATTAGAGCCATAAAAAAATAAAAATAAATAAATAATTGCAATATTTAAAAAACAAAAATTTGCAATATTTGAAAACATGGATCTCTTGTATTTAGGGGATGAAAATCAATAGACTATAAACTAATCAACAGGAAATGAATCCCAACCTAGGTTCCCATGGCACATCCTGTCAATCTGTCATTGCACACTCTATGACAGCAAATCAAATCCATCAAAACAGACAACCCTAAATACAGGAGATCCAGTGAAAGGTGGATAACCAAGCTACAACCACCTCCCATCTACCAAGAAAGTGAACTGCAAGGGCTTTTCACCCAAGGCAATGCAACAGAAACGTGGAAAAGTGTTACATAGTGGCCTAAATCACTAAACTGCTCACTTGTACCTCTTTCCACCACCCAATCTCACTTAATGTTAAAATACATTGAACAAACTGTAACGAGTGGAATAGTTCCACATAAAAGAAAATGACATCACTTTGACAGATGAAAACCAATAGAATATGAACTAATCAACAGGAAATGAGTCCCAACCTAGGCTCCCATGGCACATCCTGTCAGTCGTTCATCAATCCACAATAATCTCTTTTGTGGATTATATCACAAACTAAGTAATAGATTAGAAGAGTTTTTCAGACATACAAAAGAACACAACAGTGCAGGAGCTACAATATTGAACAATAGTGTATATGCTAATATTTATAGCTTCAGGAAAAAAAATTTACAGCAGAGTCTGTCAACAAATTACAACATTACCTTTCTAATAGTCTCATTGTAGTTGCCTCATCCAATACATCTTTGCAGTCACTGAGAAAAGCACGAAACTCCTTCATAATCGATTGGTACTCTGAACTACGATTCTCTAAAGCAGTGTCATCTTCCAAGAGTAGCCGATTAATCTAAACAGGAAAAATTAAAATAAAATACAAATAAAAATAAATCTGCTATTAACTTTTAATGGCAATATATCAGCTAATGCTTCCTAACTTCTTTAGGGAAACTCTTGAGACAATATACTTCATGACAGAAAGACCTGTCCCATAATATTTAACACGGGTATCTAAATTACTGCTTTAACGCATTATACCTATAATCTAACAGAGTTAATGGCGGAAGAACAACAAAAGTGGCTCAGGTTACCATGAACTAGATATGTTATTTATCAGAGTAAACAAAGTAGATATACAAGTTATCAGACATATTGCTCTAGGCTATGTAAAAAGGCATGCTATCTATCCTTTCCCACTGTGTCAAAAAAATGTGCATTTCGGACACATGTTGGCATGATCCACTTAAATATTATGGGTTCTTTGAGGTTTCCACACTGGACAGTGCACATTCAATTCCCACAACAAACCCCACTAAAGAGGCTTTAGATAGGTTAAACCTATAGCCATCAAAACCACCTTTCTAGCAGTTCCTTGAATCAAATGATTAAAGAAAATATAGAAATAGAAACAGGAATTATATGAAATGATTAAAGGAAACATAGAAATAGGAATTATTTGGGGAAAAAAAAACACAAATCCTCAGAAGCTAAAGTAGCTCAAATCAGTATCAATTCGACTGCATTCAGCAGTCAAATTTAACCATCTTTAAAAATGGAATTTGTAGGAATTTAAACCATTACTGAGTTCTAAGTAAATGGCTCTTGTCACTTGTAAAAGTCTCTCAGCATGGGAGTATTTATTAAGTTTGACTCAGATAGATTGACTGGTGGAGAATTGTCATTTCAAAGTCTGTATGGAGCCAAGATTCAGCCACAGAAAAGCCGAGCCAAGCCAAGTAATGGGTTGTTTCTGAGGCTTTGAGCTCATCTCAAGCTCCATTAAGATTTCGCAAATCACGTTCAAGCTCATCAACCTTGTTCAACACAGATCAGACTTGGTTCAGCTATGCCCACATGCTCAAATATGCCCAAAGAGAATAGGAACTTATGTTCTCAAATTTAAACTAAGGAGAACTCCTTTCATTAGCAGCTTAGTTGATTCGCAATCCTATAGATTTCAGAATGTGATTTGTATTGCTCTCTAGACTAACAAAAAATAAAAAAGCAATCTCTCATTGAAATTTTTAATGAGCTACTTTACCAAATTATATTAACTCCAATATAAGCTGCTTAAGTTTTTTCCTTTTTTGTAATTTTAAGAACAGAAGAAGTGGAAAGAAATCTCCCCAAAAAAAAGTGAAGTACAAAAATACTATCAAAAAGCCAAGAAAGTAGGAAGATATATACAACCTATTCGAAACGAATGGAGGCCGAAGTAAAACAATTGAGGTGAGATTGGACAAACTTTTAATAAAAAATTAATATAAACTGGTCGGCAAGTCAACATGATTATAGTTGGGTGGTGTTCAGGTTTTCCGTTTGCATTTCCCAACCAGGAACAGGTTTGGATAAGGTTGGACAGTTTTAGCCCACCCGTAAACCCGACCAACTTCCAATTCTTTACATCTAAAATATGACTTTAGAATATTCCTTCAATATTTAGAGTATCGAAGCTACACTATGGGCGAGTCCAGAGGTTCAAAAACTAAAGCCACTAGGGGTGGAAAATGATGAAAAGTTGTTCAAGTCGTGTTGAATCCAAGTGTAACACATACACTCCACCCAAACCCGACCTTTTTATTATGCGTGTAGAAATACCAAACCTAAAACAACCCATATAAAAATTCCTCATCATGAACCACCCAAAATTCGTGTGGTCCATGGACCACCATGGTACATTATTAGGATCGAGGTATGAGGTACAAAAGCCTGAAAAAATGCAATCAGGGTGCCAAATGCCTTGATCTTAAGTTTGGAGAACTTAACTTCTGGCATGCACAAACCCAACCCACTAAACACATTTACCCATAGAATTTTCATGTTTCCTAAAGTTCAGGCAAGAATTATTAAACAAAAAATTCTAATGATAAATAATTATTAATTTATTAGATTGAAAAATCATTCGGTGAAATAACTTTTCAATCATGATATAAAAATAAAAATGAAAAGTAAATATGCATAAATATTATTATATATTTTGAGTAAAAGCATAGCATCATGACCCATTCGAGTGGATAAGGACAAGCCAAATGCAATCCATTTATCTCAATGGGTTAAACTATCAACTACTAGCTTTTAGTGGTCTATTCCGAAATTTTCAAGCCAAGGTGAAAATTAAAGCATTTTGATGAGGAGAATATAAAATGAGTAGGATGGATCTGTTCAGTACTGTTATCAAATATGTTGAGCAGTTTATCCATTTAGCCTTCCTGAAGGTAAATGGATGTACAAGTACAATGCAAAAAAGTAATACTACATAATAATACATTCAGCATTATAAGAGGCATCAAAGTAAACCTTAACTTATGTATTACACCAATAACATATTTTGTTCTTGGCTTCTTGCAAAGCCATCTTTAGTAGGCATAAGAGGATAGACAGAAGCAAAACCTTGTCCAAGTACAATTCAGTTGCCCATGTGGAAATCATTGTTATTTGGCATTTATCATCCTTCGCAAGATTATCAAGTTTCCGCAATAAGAAAGTTCTCAGAGCATCCTTAAAGTAAGCAAAACAAAATATGAAATTGTATAAGTAGATGTCCAAAAACCAAATTAAGACTATTTTAGCATAATATCTAACTCTGCAAGTGAAAATGATCCAAATGAGTTCAAAGGCTTTATCTATACCAATATAGATATGCCTTCTGTTAGATACAATAGAAATGTTTTTACATCATTATTACCACATGTAGTATACTATACGTGAAATAACACTGCAATTACCTGTTCGCTTACGCTAATAAACTTCAAAGTGATCTCTTCAAATGATAAAATATAGTTAATCTGCAAAATGTATCTCATCAGTTAAATAGCTGGCATTATCTAGTTGAAAAATAATCAAAACATGATTCCATCAGATAATTACTTTAATAAAAATCACCAAAATATATAAAGCTTCAAATAATGAAGAAAACAATGACTTCACATCTAGAAGCATTGTTGCATAATAAAATAGTTTGGCATTGTTATTCAATACAGTGACTTCACTAACAGACATGCAAAAAATTTCATGGCATTTAATGGATAAAAGCTGTCTTTTTGTTACTAAATGAACTAACAATGCAACATAGTTTGAACTATTTGTTACACTGTTTTAGAATATAAATAACCAGTGAATAGTACCCTGCACCACAAAAGAAACTACAACTAGATATGTGTTACTTGGCATCAAAGGCACCTGAAGCATACTTTCGATGAAGTGACCAAAAAATGAGTCCCAAGTCCCAACTCATACAATAACCTCTTTTTGCCAGTATATACTAGCTTAGCCCTTGTAAGATCCCAATATTAAAATATGCCAGCCTTAGACACGTTTCAGAACCCTCATTTCTCACACTCACCGTCAAAGTTTCTCACTGAACACATTCAGATCATTGACCCTTTGAGAACCGTGTTCTGATTCAAAAATTTAACTGGAATCACCCAATTCACCCCAAAAGCTGCAAAGCACAAAGCCCAATATTCTGAATCAACCTTACAATGGAGAAGACGATGATCAATCGACTCTCTCACCACCTTATACAACACGCGACACTTGAGCAAAACAAATTTTTTGCAAGCCAAATTGTCGATAGTCAAACATTTATTTAAAGCTGCCCATCCACATAAAGAAGGTCACCCTTGAAGAAACAGCCTTAACCTAGATTGAAATAGAAGGAAATCCCTGGCCCTCCCTCCTCAATAACCCTTCAAAAACAACATAACCGAAAATACCACATCATTACCACCTCCAAGTGATTCAATCTCCCACCCCTCTAACCGCTTTGACTGTAGAAGTCTTTTCAAAAGATAAGAAACACTAACTCCCAATCACGAAAGTTAATAGTGTAGGCTACATTCCAAAAAAATAACACCCCAGACCAAATCTAGTTGATCCTTCAGCCTAACATCCTTATCCAAATAAATCTCAAATAACTCCGAAAAAGCCTCTCTAAGAACCATTTCTCCACACCAAATATCCTTCCAAACTCTAAACAAATCGCCCTTTCCAACTTAAAAATTAATTCTCTCCTCAAAAGCCTCAA
Source organism: Hamamelis virginiana (assembly GCA_017140935.1). Classification (NCBI taxonomy): domain Eukaryota; kingdom Viridiplantae; phylum Streptophyta; class Magnoliopsida; order Saxifragales; family Hamamelidaceae; genus Hamamelis; species Hamamelis virginiana. The sequence continues at coordinate 55,308 of JAESVK010000298.1, read as the reverse complement.
AAACTTTCGAAATGGCTTTCCAACAGACCCACGCATAATAAGTAATAGTTAATTATTGCAAACATTGATATAGTGTAAAGACTAAAGAAGAAACAGTTAATTAAAAAATGTGCCGATACATCAGCATAAAATAATCAAGAAACAGAAAATATACTTTTGCATAAAAAGATGCTGCTCTGTGGAAATCCTTGGTGGAGAAAGCAGCTTCAGCCTGCATAAAAATTACCCTAGTTATTTACTACTGAAATAATTACAAGATTCTGTACAAGAATGTGCGTCATCATAAGGTAGTTGACTTAAGAAATTTTTTTTGATAAGCTCTTAAGAAATTTTTTGAGATAAGAAACTATAATGAAAATCTATAATCAGAGTTCCCATCACTATATTTTTAATAAAATCAATAAGCTATGACCTGCACTATATATACTTGATCCCTCTGGAATGGATCACGACAATTTGATAAAGCTGCAGCATACTCCTTCATGTCCAGGTAAACCTTCCACATATCTCGACCTTCATCATTAACAGACACCTGCTTTATATTCTCAAATTCAGCAGGTTGAAAAATAAGTAGTACAGCATGTTGTGCTTCAACGATGTGTGTGTGTGTGTGTGTGAGAGAGAGAGAGAGAGAAAGAGAGAGAGAGATGACGGAGTCATCATAATATACAACCTGAAAGATGGAGTTCTGGTCATATGCATAGAACAACCCTGCGGAGGCATCACTGCATAATCCAATGATCCCCCTTGAAACTGACTCTGATGTTTGATCAAACTGAAGTTCCTCTATGATCTGTTCACTGATTCTATTTACAACCTAGAAAACATAGCTAAGAATTTCAAAGGCCAATCAATAGATAATGTAGGCAATCCTTCACAAATACTAACTAAAACAAAATGAAATAATCATAAACTTAATTTTCATTTTCAGAATGTCACTTCATGAGAATAAATGAGAAGCCCTGCCAAACTATGGCGCCCCAAACTTATTGCCAGTATAGATGTAGTTCAGATCCATAAAATTGCAAGCAATGGGCATCATAGAAAGTAAAAGTAAATAAGTAAATCATGAGTATTTAAAGACGCACCTTAACCTTATTCCCAATGAGAAGCAGAAAATGAAATTCAGACACCGCCAGGGAACTAGGTTTAACAGCTTCAGCACCTTCACATAATTTTGAATAGTCCAAAAGAGCCTTGTTCTCCACAAAATTTTCATCTCCATTTGGTGAACTACCCAAGAGATTCCCAACAACC